>PRKT01000575.1:327537-340681 GCA_003671525.1 Saccostrea glomerata | reverse complement strand
ACACACCTCGCCCCAAAATGTTTTAACATACGATATGGAGTTGTAGCGTAACGTAATACTGAGCTGTCTGGAGCTTGGGAATATGTGTCTATTTTTAAAACCTAACTTGTTTTCTTAAACCCGGGATTCTGATGTTCAATTTTTACTATGATATTGCTTAGAATTTTTTACTTTGATTTTTGTATATTTTAAAGGCAAAATTTTTGGGTTAGTGAATTTTGTTCTTTAGTTATCATATTTTAAACGTAATAAATTAGTTTACTGCGTTAGAAAACAAAATGTGTAATTCATCCTTATATTTGTTTTAATATTTTTCGTTTATAACACTTGTCACTTTTCCTAAGTATTAAGAATAGAATTAAAATTTGTGAACGTGCATGGATGTGTCAATCAAACCTGTCTAAAAATTTGGAGTTTTAATAACTTTTAGATGAAATGAGTTTTTTTAATGTATTTTTGTGTGCAATGCTATTAAAATGATATATAAATCGTAATATCATACAGAAAATATCAACTTCAAATCTGTTTCCATGCACCTTTAAGATATATCCAGTAGTTATATTGCAATAATTATTATATAAATATAGCCCTTTGATGAGGTCAATTGGATTGACCAAATAAAAGGGCTACATTTGTAATATTATTTTTTACATAGATTGACAAAACAAATTATGAAAATAATGGGAAAAAGTTTTCTCTCTTTAACACTTAGAGATTAGAGATCAAAATAAATGTGTTTCCTTTATATTGATAAGAGTATTTTAGAGGATTTACTTATTCAGAATACTTCATTTATTTGATTGTGTTTTGTATCAATATTTGACACAAATATCCAATATGTTTTAATATGAAGTAGATCCTAGTTCAATGTATTGTTTCGTCTCATCCAATACAGAACATTGAAAAAAAAAATGAGTAGAAGTTGAAATAAATATTTTTTTCTAGAAATATCAAATCATACACTGTATTAGCCATGATTGAAATCAGTTCTATTTTTTTTTACAGAAATTATCTCCATTTTAAGAAACCTCAAGTCGATATGCATTTCAGATTCTATAAATAGTAACTCAAGTCTTTATGCTGTTATATACTTAATCATGTGATCAAGTTTGAGCCAATCAGATAACTTGGAATAAGGGATAAAAATTATATATATATATATATATATATATATATTAATGGCACTGCTATGGGTACGAAAATGGCACCGTCTTATGCCAATGTCTTCATGGGCAGACTGGAACGCAACTTGTTACTTCAAGCACCATTTAGGCCCCATAGCTGGTTGCGTTTCATTGACGATATAGAGATGAAGTGGGTGGAATGTCGCGAGAGCCTCGAGGCATTCATTACGTTTGCCAACACCTTTCATCAGTCGATCAAATTTACAGTAGACGTATCTAATTCGAAAAACGTATTTCTAGATACTACATCTACCCTGATTGATGGTGAAATCGAATTCAGTCTCCACACCAAACCCACAGATTCCCACCTATATCTTATGCCCACTAGCTGTCATCCCCCACACACTTTTAAGGGAGTGCCTAAGGGTCTAGCCACCAGAATTCGACGCATCTGTTCGTCCCCTGGCTTATATCAGGAGCAAAGTGGTCTTCTTAAGTCCCACCTATGCAAAAGAGGCTACAATGCCCGCAACGTACAAACAGCTATTGATGAGATGGCGGGACATGACAGGCAAAACCTATTACGCTACAAAGAGAAAGAAAATAGCGGTAGGGTCCCTCTGGTAGCCACATACCATCCCGTCCTTAAGAACCTAAGCGGTATCCTTCAAAAGAACCTACCAATTCTCCATTCAAACAAACGAATGGCAGAGGTCTTTAAGGAACCCCCATTGGCTGCATACAGACGCCCTAGGAACCTAAAGGACATGGTAGTAAGAACCAGACTGGACAACCCATTACCTAACGGGGGCTTTAAAACTTGCTCTGACAGAAGATGTCTTCTTTGTAAGCACAGCACTGACACAGACAGTTTTAACAGCCCTGTTACAGGCCGCAGCTACAAAATACTAGGAAGTTTGTCCTGTCATACTGACAACTGCATTTATCTCATCAGTTGCAAAGTTTGCTCCAAACAGTATATTGGTGAAACAGGAGATCTCCGCAGGAGAGTCAATAACCACCGTTCGACCATTAGGACCAAAAAACTCAATGAACCCGTTGGGGAACATTTCAACCTTGAGGGTCACAAATGGGAGGACATGACAGTAGTGGTGATTGATCATAACCCAAGATGGACAGACGCTCAGAGAAAAAGCAAAGAAAAGTTCTGGATGCACAGATTGAAGTCATTCCGCCCCAATGGTATTAACAAACTGAATGACTTCACCAGAATGAACGTAAACTAGACCCGATTCCTGATGATACCAAACAAGATTATTCTCTCAATTTAGTGTAAACTCTACAGTTAATTTGCGTCACCAACTCTCGAACAACCCACATAACTATGTATTGCTTACGCCTTTGTTAATTAATTATTAATTATTTTTTACCGATAATCAGTCCTAAAACATTTCAAATTAAAATTTATAATAGATCATAATTCATATGTTAAAATGCCCCTTCTATATTATTTTTCTTTGGTTATTCTTTATCAAGTATAGTTACGCCATTTTGAGAGAATGAAACAATGTACGATTTACTGATTGTCGTAATTAATTAGCATAATTAATTCGTTCAATTATGTAAATCGCACTTCACCCGAGTATACCCGATAGACCGGACGCATTTCATAGCGGCCCGGATTCTTTCTTTAATAGTGTTCTTAAAAATTTCCAAATCAACATGTAACTAAGTATGTAAATAAATAGTGTTTAGTAGTTTAGTAGTAGTGCTAGTTGTTTTTTGTTTCGCTTTTTCCTTTGTTCTTATGACTTTTTAACTCTTTTCTTTGTCCTGAGGAAGGGACAGGGCGTCCCGAAAATTTGACAATTTTTATTGTTCGTGTCGTTGGTCATTTTTAGTGCTTTATATAAATTTCCATCCGTGACCTTGTATCTACTTGATAGATCCGACATTTAGGATATACAGTGTTGTTGGTTTTTTTAGTGCTTTTTATATATATATATATATATATAAATATATATATATATATATATATATATATATATATATATATATATATATATATATATATATATATATATATATATATATATATATATATATATATATATATATATATATAGTATGCACAAAGTACATCCTTTTATTGCATGGAAGTTTTTGCAAATCCTCTCTGAATTCGCCTTTGTCGACTCTACCTTTTATGGCAAATTATGGATACAGTATTGAATTAAGGTTTTTTTGGCTCACACAGTTTTAATCATGAAGGCAAACAGGGGCCTTCAGTTCAAACAAACCTCCGACCCCAATTCCCACTGCAACAAACTACATGTATCCAAACGCCCCCCCCCCCCCCCCCCCAAAAAAAAGGAAAAAAAAGCATTTCCGACCAAATGAATTCAGAAAGATACTTCTTAAATTGAATACAGTTTTTGCCCTAAATTTTACAAGATGATTAGGGTGATACAGATTGTGGCAGAACTTTGTTTCACACCCAAATATGTATATGAATTTTTCCGTTAGCCAAAGCATACGGCCGCGGTAACAGGTTGACAGGGAATGTGTATTTCTCAATGACACCTCGATTTTCATCATGAGGTCGATTTATGTTTGGTCTTCTCCCAATTTATACTTTTTGTTTGTCAAACGGTGAGCATTGTCAAGACACCCAAGTAGGCTAAGTCATCATGAACAAATTACAATGAATGAATTATTGTGGTGGGAAAAACTCAGATCAAATTGTGAACTTTGATTTTGAGAGATGATTCTATTTTTGGGTTGGAACTGAAATTCAAAGGTCTGTTACTTCTCTCGTTTATATAAAAAACAATGTAAGCATGAATCAGCTTGGGGTAATGCTAATTGTTAAGGTAATGCATTGCAATACATAACATGAACTCAAAGTAATGCTAGTAATGTGTAATGCCAAAAAAATTTGCTTTATAAAATCCAGTGTAATGTTAGCATTACATAGCATTATTTTGCATGTACCTATTTTAAGAAATTTAAATAGACATATGGAAATTATTGTTTAGGTTATTATTATTTATTTATTTTTTGCGAATGATAAAATTGAAAAAAGTTAACTTATTTAAATAAAATTTCTGTCTCAATTCAAATGCATTTTTTATTTTGTTGAAAGTACATTTATCTTACATTTAAGTTTTCAAACTTATTTAAGATAAGAATTGATGTGATAGAATTATATAAAATATTTTTTTT
Organism: Saccostrea glomerata; assembly: GCA_003671525.1. NCBI lineage: Eukaryota > Metazoa > Mollusca > Bivalvia > Ostreida > Ostreidae > Saccostrea > Saccostrea glomerata. Next base: position 336,371 of record PRKT01000575.1, on the reverse strand, counting down.
TAAATAAAAAAATGGTATAAGGTACACTAATTAATGTACACTGTAAACTGATAATTGCCACCTTTTGAATTATAGCTAGAGTGTCATCAAAACAGGCTATGCCTCTGGGTTATCTAACAATTAAAACAGTGCATTGTTTGGAAAAGTTCTCCAAATTACCTGTCCCTCTCTTCTTACCGTGACTGTTTAAAAAACTGGTCTAGATTGAACTGACCATAAAAAATTCATCGTACCAAAGAAAATAGAAGACGTACATTCAAATTGTACATATATTGTCAACCCTTTTACAAGTAAAAAAGTGTCAATGACTTTAGTTTTATTTCATAAGATACTAGATCAAAATAGCTTATATGCTTTATCATTAGATACATATATTTTGGATAGGGGTTAAAGTGCCCCAAAAGTTATACTGCTTCATGATATCTATAGGGGATATTGTACATGCATTATACAATGTATAACTTTCAATTCAAAAGTTAGAATTCTCTATGAACTTAAGTTATTGACAGTGTAATATATACAGGTACTTGAAAACAAATTTGAATTATCATGTCTAGTTTTGAAAGGTGTGGATACATGCTTATGAAAAAAATGCAAAGTTTTGTATATATTTCTATTTTTTAAAAACTCCAAAAGTAGTATTAATGTAATGCATTACTTTAAGAAAATAGAGTAAAGGTAATTTAATGCCCAAATTGTTAAAGAAATGGTAAATAAATGTAATGCATTACTTTACAATGTAATTTGCCCCAAGCCTGGCATGAAACATATTTAAAACATTAAACAAACTTAAATTCAATGTTTTCACCTGCATGGTGCAGGGCATCTGCTCTAGAGTCACGAAGAAAAGAGGTGATCCTTAAGTCGCGGGTTTGAATCCCACTGTGGGACATGGAGACCGGTCCTTCAGATGTGACTGTATAAATCAAGGTCCTGTGTTGCAGTAGGTGCTGGTTCAAAAAAAATTCCTCACTTCTTAAAGGCCATAGTGCAAGTATAGGACAAAATTTGCATCTCTCTACTGACAAGTGGTGACTGTTTCCATAAGAGTGAAAAATTCTTGAGACAGACTTTAAACAACATACAATCAATCAAATTAATGCCTCATACATTTATTAAATATTCGTCTCTCAAAGTCAAAACAGAATAAGTAAAGTTCAAGTTCCACGAAGCATAAAATTCAAGATATTTCGATTGACAACTGCAAAACATTTTCACAAAAAAGAAAAATTTTTATCACAGTGAGCAGTATATAATCAAAGTATACAAAAATAAACAATGAATGGACGGAGAAAGTAAATGAGCACTACAAATATCAAAATTAACAAACATAACATTAATGCAGGGTTTGACATTAAGCTTTTGGAATACTAGACCAGTTGGGCTACTCAGGCAATTTTTTTACTAGCCCTGACCCTTTAACCACTAGCCCTGACCAAAATTGAGAAAAAAATATTCAAAGTACAAAATAGTGATAATTCTTTTTTCTGTGCAGATGACAAGGATCCATATTTTAATATCGACATTTTCTCACATACATGCAACATCGAAACTAGGTCATATACATGTGGCTTGTCGTGTTTAGTCCTAATTTAATCAACTTGTATACAATTTTAATATTGATACCATTAAAAATGTTCATAGAATTAACTTTAATGTTTTGTATTTAATAAAAATAATTTAATTATAATAGTTTTATTGCTATTTACGTGGTTTACCGATGTCGTAAACATGAATCTTTCAACAATGACAACTGTAACTACTCAGCCATTTCCATGAACCATAAATAGCTTATTGTTTCTCTCTAGAAAAATGGCCGAGTATTACAAATGCCAAAAATGAACTGCTGTTAAAAATAGTGCTTCATTTATGCTGTCTGTAACATAATATGTAGTTGCAGTTAGAAAGGTTTTTAATTTATTTGTTCATCAGCAATAAATGATTAATTGAAAAATATATGTAGTTCATTTATTTTTCTTATGCGACCAGTCGGTCTAGTACACAGACATTTTAACCAATAGGACCCATCTTTTACTAGGCTCAGTTGGTCTGACATGCCTTAATGTCAAACCCTGTAATGTAAATGTAAAACAATTCACAAAAGCCACAAAGTGGATAATTTTTGCTAACTTAAATATACACAAGAGTTTTTTTTCAGAAATTTAGATTGTTCAATCAGGAGTTTTCTAACCAAAATTTAAAATCAAAATATCTTTATTATCTTAAGTTTAAATTATTCTAAAATTCAATGTGATATGTGTAAATAAAAACAAAATAAACTTTCATTTCATTACAGTCAATACATAAATATTTAGCCTAGTAACACAATATTGTGAAATAAACATTGTCTGGTTCTTTTGTCTGGTTCCTACTGCTGGGTCAGTAGTTTTACAAGCCAGGTAGCCATGTCAGATCCGCGGAGAATAAAACCGAATCCTGGGTCAAACAAACCCTCCAGGTTCCTGATGTTGGTACGACTCACCTCAAATGGAATCTACAATAGATACATATCATCATTAGACAATGTCATATAGAAATCAGAACATGATGCACTGAAATCATTAGATTAAGGAGAAAAGATTTTTATATCAGGAAACAAACTATATACAGCAAAGCACGCTTAAAGCAATATAAGACATTCTACATTTGTGACATAGAGGTCAGTGACTTACGTCGCCTGCTGTGCTGGCAGTTTCGGCCTGGTCAGTCAGAACCCCCAGTATAGTGGTCACATCATCTACACACTGCTTCAGTAAACTCTACAGAAAATAGAGATTGGATATCATTACAAATGTCCTAGTGTTAATGTTTAATTAAGTGATTACTGATCATGGAAAGCGAGAAAAAAATATTCAATTGGACATATAAAGTGAGCAGGAACATTTTTTTTTAAATCATACAAAAATGGATTTTATGCAAAAAAAATCAATATAGCTTTATTCTTAACATTTTTAAGATTTTGATACATTCCGTTTTATTTTGGGAGAGAAAAGGTTTTATGGTGATCTTTACACTCACAATAAAAGAAAGATTTATACCTCTAGTTGTTCATCTCTCTGAACTTTAGGGGACAGAGCTTTGATCCTCTGGGTCTTCTTGGCCTTGGCTGTGGGGGTAGGGGAGGGGGTGATAGGGTCTTTGGATTTCTTCTCTTTCTCTTGAAGTGAAATCTCTCCTCTCTGGGCAAGCAATGCCAATCTGTCAGTGAAAAAACAGCATTATAAAACAGAATCTGGAGTAGTTGAACAGAAAACAAAGTTTTAGGCAGCAGATTTTATAATGAATAAGTAAACTAATCATTTTTTCTCAATATTTCTTATCATAATGTGTCTGCTAGGTAATCTCATTTTCCTCTTTACTGCAATTTTTCTTACTGACTTCTATTTGTCTATTTTTTTTTAATTGATAAGTTAACAGATAAGAGTAATTTCTTCAGAACTGCATGTAACTATCTTTTTTTGGTCATATGTCAGTATTGACCATACCTGTCATGAAGATCATTCAACTGGGACAAGGTCACCCACTGGACACCTGGTTGGTTGACCTTTTTATTGGACATGGCAAACAGCAGGAGAATTCTGGAGTCTGGACCCAAAGCTTCAGGTCTCTGGGGGTCATTTTCCTCCAACGAGGGCTGATAAAACTGTTAAAAATATAGAACATTGAATGAATAGAAAATTGAATAAATACACATACGTCATTAATTTCATTCTTAGGAGGTACTTTATAAAAGTTGATTTTATTATTTTTTTTAAATCTATGTAGATGGGATGTAAAAATGATACTGCGTCCAATCAAAAGTTAAAAAATAACAAGAGGCCCACGGGCCACATCGCTCACCTGAGAAGCTTTGGCCATTTTATTCTTTACAACATATCCCCCTTGTAATACATATTGCGACCCAACCCTACCCCACTGATCATAATTTAGACATTTTGAAATCTACACTAACCAAGAATGCTTCCATGTTCACATAAGTTTCAGCTTTTCTGGACCAGTGGTTCTTGATAAGAAGATTTTTAAAGATTTTTCCTATATTTCTATGTAAAATTTTGATTTCCCATTGTGGCCCTGCCCTACCCCCGGGAAGTCATGATTTGAACAATTTAGAATCTACACTACCCCAGGATGCTTCCACATAAGTTTCAACTTTTCTGGACCAGTGGTTCTTGAGAAGAAGATTTTCAAAGATTTTTCCTATATATTTTTATGTAAAACTTTGATTCCCCATTGTGGCCCCGCCCTACCCCTGGGGGTCATGATTTGAACAATTTAGAATCTACACTATCCCAGAATGCCTCCACATAAGTTTCAGCTTTTCTGGACCAGTGGTTCTTGAGAAGAAGATTTTTTATGACCCCACCCTATTTTTGTCTTTTCTTGATTATCTCCCCTTGTGAGGGGAGGTGGCCCTTCATTTTGACAATTTGAATTCTCCTTCACCCAAGAATGCTTTGTGCCAAGTTTGGGCAAAATTGGCCCAGTGGTTCTTGAGAAGAAGTCCAAAATGTGAAAAGTTTGCAGACGGACGGACAGCTGGACAGACGGACGACAGACAAAATGTGATCAGAAAAGCTCACTTGAGCCTTTGGCTCAGGTGAGCTAAAAAAAAAATTAAGGGGTGGGGGATGACATGTAGCACCAAGACGGAGAGTTCTTGAAATGTCAAGAAAGGTGTGGAATACACAAGCCCTGTGGACTGAGTGTGGACAGTGAGGGGAGGTTGTGGGTAGGACTATTTGAAAAAGGAGAAATAAAGGTTATCCGGTAAATGATATAAACCTATGATGTGAAAAACATATACTGACAATGTATAACTTGTGGACTTGTTGCTTACATATTTATTTCACGCATCTTCTTTTTTGTATATAGATATATATGTATTATCAATTATTATAATATATTTAGATAAAGTATAAACAAAGTACATTCATGAAAACTTTTGCAAAGCCAATAATGTGGATTTGATTGAAAATGTCCTTTGTCGACATTTATGGTATACAGTATGGTAAAGCTTTTTTGCCCAACACAGATTTTAACATGAAGGCAACAGGGGCCTTCAGTTCAATCAAACCTCCCACTGCAAAAAACTATCCAAACGTAAAAGACCGTCTTTGACAACAAGCAAAATGAATTCATAGAGATACTTCTTAAATTGGATAGTTTTGGTCCTAACTACAAGGAGATAGGAATGAAACAGATTGTGGCGGAACTTGGATACACACTGAAATATGTATGAATGTTTCCGTTAGCCCAAGCGTACGACAGGAGTAGCAGGTCGACAGGGAATGTTTCCTTCACCATGACACCTGATTTCCTCTTTGATGTTTTGTAGGTCAATTTGTGTTTGCTCTTCTCTCCATTTCTATTGTTTATTTCTTGTGAATGATGTAGCCCATGTGCCTGTTGTTTATAAAAAGCGTCCTTTTTTACTCCTAAATCTGCCAATCACCCCCTGGCTTAAAATCGAGCTTGGAAGCCTTATTGTATATCTATAAGAAAGATGGAGATAAAGAACCGTTTTCAATATCAAAGAGTATAAAAAATACAAAATAGGAGCAGAGCAAACACGGACCTCCTAAGCATCAGAGGTGGGATCAGGTGCCATGGAGGAGTGAGCATCCCCTGCTGACCGGTCACACCCACCGGGTGCTCCTTGTCATGATCGGGAAATAATGGAAAAATCTGTCGTCAATTCAGTGTATAAATAATGGACTAAAAATTGATAAGAAAAACGTCAGTCAGCATTTGGCTCAATGATAAATTGTATTTGCTGACAAAATCCTTGTATCGACAATAGAACTTACGAATGATGACTTTAAACGCGACTTTGATATTATTGTTTCATCAACCTGCTTGTCAATAGTAATATACATTCCGTATGCAGGTTATGAAGGTATATTGCTGCATAAGTAAGGGTAGTCGACGATAGAAATATTAAAGTCATGAATCACGTTTATCTTATAGCTTGGTTGTTTACTATTAACTGTTGATTACTATTAACGTCTTTTTCAAGTAGAATATCCAAGTATGAAACAGATATGTCAGACTCAATGGTATCATTTATCTCAAGCTCTGCAGGATATATCGTATCTACTTAGGAATGGAATTTACCATTGTTAATTGACAATACGTCGTCGATATATCTAAATGTCGAGTTGAAGGCCACAGCAAGTGTTTTCTTCTTTTAACGCATAAAATTTTGCACAAATTCTGCTTCATATAAATATGAAAATAGGTCTGCTAATAACGGAGCGCAATTGAAAAGTTGTCAGTTTTTAAGCTGTTGATTTTGGTAAAATCTTGTGATTTCAAATTGTCCAAAAGTTCTTTGGAATTTTTGAGTATCCACATCTGATTCCAACCACTTCTTGAATATATTGTTGCACCGTACTTTTGAAGTTATTTTTCCTATATTACTGTCAATATCGTAGTGAGCAGAAACGAAAGAGGCTTGGTTGAACATTTACTGGAACCTGACATGTATCTTTGTAAGTATTTTTATGAAGTTTTGGAATCCAATACATGTATATATAGGGTAGTTCAAATTCATTTAGGCTCTGTGGAATATTAAAAATATTAAAAACTGAAATGTGCTTTTGAAGAATTTCTTCCTTAGAAAGGGAAATATGAGTATAAGTAGGATTGTAGAATAAATAAAATTTAAGTTTTTCTAAAATACAATTTATATAATGAGCCTCACTTTGGTCCCCTTATAAAAAAAGAATTTAGAAAAATTCAAGGCACCAGCAATCACATTTCAAGAGATGAGGTGGCTACTGCTTTTAAAATTAGTGAGGGTAGTTTGAGGGAGAATGAAGGATGGTCCTGGATAACAATTGTGCCAGATCTTTCTTTAGAAAAGGTAGGTAAATATAATATACCATTTCAATTGATCACAGTTGTATAAGTTTATTGTATAGTCCTTATTGTTTGTCAAACTGTTAGCATTGTCAAGACACCAAAGTAGACTAAGTCATCATGAACAATACCGTATATCAAGTTTTTTCTGCGTCATGTTTTTTCCGCGAATCAGAACCTAAATCAGTATATTAAATTTACGCGAATCAAATTTCACTATTTCAAAGTCCCAGTGATTATATTATTAACAATTGTTTAAGCCTATGAAGGAATTGGATGTAAAATGTAAAGTCATTAAGATTGAGTTACTTCATACGGGTGAGAAATAGATCGATCGACCTTCACCTCGTCAATTTCGGAAGACCAGCTCAGCTGATTACACGTGGACCTGTTTTGTTTACTAACTCTCAAATCCACAGATAATATTTTTTAAGATTTAAACGTACTTTTCCAAACTACCTAGCAGCTCAGGTATAATTAGTTTTAATAGCTTCTCGCAAGGAACGTGACCCATATAATTAGCTGGCTTGTCAATTAGTAAACAAACAATAAGGGCTTTCACCTATTACCGGTATCTTGCGCTTGTCCTCTGATCCCACTATTTCTACTCTTTACGATATAAGCATTGAGAAATAAATCTACTACAAGAAGAAAACTTTGTATTGAATTTACGCTGATTTATTTTCCGCGGTTCAGATCTCGTCGCGAACAAAGCGGAAATTGGATACACGCGGAAAAATCCGGGTGTTGCTAAAACGCGGAACGGAAAAAAAAAAAAAAAATTTTGTCAAGCAAATAACATAGATTCGATATAAATCACATAAAAGAGCAATATTCTTTTTGTAAAAATCATTTCTGATAAAAATTAATTGTAAACTATTATATATATTAATGAGTCATACACACCCTCCGTGGAAAAAAAAATGGTACTGGAAGATCCTCCCCCCCCCCATCTCCCACACACAAGAAATAGGATTTTCGAGTTTGGGCAAAGGACATATGCCCCTTCATTACACAGCCACATTAAAAATTGATCTATTAAACCTTATATATATGTTGGACACAAAAAGCAAGCATCCTATAACAACTTCTCAGACATTTCCGTTGAGCGGGAGAACAAACTTTTTTTTACGGGGTCATTCATATACACCCCCTCGTAAAAATACACAAAATGTACCGCAAACAAACAAAATTTAACTTCATTGAATGCAAAGATTCTGTATTTATATCTACCACATGAAAGTTTTCCAACTTTGTTTATCCAGAATTTAGATATATAGAAAGCGACTCTAGATCTCTTTTGAATAAAATTTTAACAACCAGTGTGTATAAGAGATGTTTATTCGAGCTTGCCGTAAAGGTTTGCCCTAAACGTAATCTTCGGTCAAGTTGACATCTTCACATTTTTTGTGAATGTAAAAGTGTACTGAAAGATGTTGGAGTTGGAACTTATCCCCTACTCGAGTCAAACAATTGTTTTCTTTTTTGTGTTTTACCCCCGGCCCCCCCCCCCCCCCCCCGGCCCCCCCCCCCCTCCCGAACCAAACAATTGTCTTCTTTTTGTGTTTTTGCTTGTCAAATTCTTTTCAAGTTTATCCCGTGGGGATCCGGGTTGGAATAGGTCCTCAGTACCCCCTTGCTTGTTGTAAAAGGCGACTAAATGGGGAAGTCCTTCGAATGAGACCGTATAAACCGAGGCCCCGTGTCACAGCAGGTGTGGCACGATAAAGATCCCTCCCTGCTCAATGGCCCTAAGTGCCGAGCATAGGCCCAAATTTGCAGCCCGGCCTTCACCGGCAATGGTGACGTCTCCATATCAGTGAAATATTCTGGAGAGGGACGTTAAACAGTATACAATCAATCAATCAATCTTTTCAAGTTCGTTTATCCCCCCTTTTCAAATTCGATTCTAGGTGACTGCTATGTTAGCGATTTTCGTAAATAAGAGACTGAGCATGACAAAATCAACTTGT
>PRKT01000575.1:304728-327431 GCA_003671525.1 Saccostrea glomerata | reverse complement strand
TTGAGGGAGAATGATGGATGGCCCTGGATAACAATTGTGCCAGATCTTTCTTTAGAAATGGTACATTAAAAAATACACATGCATGTATACCATTTCAACTGATGACAGTTGTATAAGTTAATAGTATAGTCCTTAATGTTTGTCAAACTGTAAGCATTGTCTAGACACCAAAGTAGACCAAGTCATCATGAACAATACAATGAATGACTGATAATGGGAAGGGGTTGGGGTGGGGGGGGGGGACCCAGATCAAATAGTGAACTTTGATTTTGACAGATAATTCTATTTCTGGTTTTGAACTAAAATCCAAAGGTCTATTACTTCTTCTCTCACTTATATTAATAATTCAAAACCAATATAAGGAGGAATCATATTTGAAACATTAAACAAACTTAAATTCAATGTTTTCTCCTGCATGAAGCAGTGGTTAGTGTGTCTGCTCTAGAGTCACAAAGTAAATAGGTGATCCTTAAGTTGCGGGTTTGAATCCCACTAGTTGAGACTAGTTCTTGGAATGTGACTGTATAAATCAAGGTCCTGTGTTGCAGAAGGTGCTGGCACAAAAGAGATTCCTTACTGCTCAATTGCCATAAGTGCAAAAGAACAAGGTACAGTTTCAATACAAATTAAGCCCGGTATTTTTCTAAAATATGAAAGTGATATATAAGAAATTAACATTTATTCTTTCTGAATTATAGGAATTCCATGCATTTAGAATACACAAATCATTTTTCTCGTATGACCTCCTGAATGCTAATTATGACGTCATTAACTTGTGCATTTCCCGTATTTTCTTAAAAAGTTGCAGAAGACATCAATTTCAGTGGAATTTTCTTTCAGAAAACATACTCTGCCACCGTCGCCCATGAAGATTTTGATATATTTTATTCTTCAAAGCATTTAACATAATATATCCAAAACCCAAAGTGGGCGAAAATGGCAGACACTAGCTGTTTTCTAAAGGGAAACAAGCACAGAAATGAGTCATTCTGAGGCTATTCTGCATCAAACTTTAAAATGTACCAAATTAATGACGTCATATTTCCAGAATGGTCCTCCTTTATACCATATTTCTTAATGATTTATCATATAAATCTACTCAACTATTTATAAAGCCAATTTCATAACTTTTTAAGAACATTAAATTTTTTCGGCACAATAAAGCCCAAACTGTACCTTCTTCTTTGCAGCTCTCAATCGCTAAGTGGTGGCTTTCTCCATAAGAGTGAAAAAATTCTCGAGAGGGATGTTAAACAACATACAATCAATTCAATGTCTCAGAAATATTTTTTTTTAAATATTAGTCTCTCAAAGTCAATACAGCATAAATAAAGTTCAATTAAAGATATTTTTCATGACAAATGCCAAATTTTTCATAAATAGAAAAGAAATTTTATCACAGTGAGCAGTATATAATCAAAGCATACCAAAAAAACACAATTTTTAAAAATAGACAATGAATGGATGGAGAAAGTATGTTTGGTTCAACAAATTTCAAAATTAACAAACATAACATTGATATAAAATGTAAAACAATTCACAAAAGCCACAAAGTGGACATTTTTGCTAAGTCATAAACAAGTATTATTTTCTCAAAAATTTATGTTGTTCAATCAGTAGTTTTCTTATAACCAAAATTTTAAAATAAATTTTTTTATCATCTTTACATTATTTTTATATTCAATGTGAAAAGTGTAAATAAAAACAACCTAAACTGTCATTTCATTACAGTCAATACATAAATATTTTAAGCCTAGTCACACACTATTATAAAATTAACACTGTCCGGTTCCTTTGTCTGGTTCCTACTGCTGGGTCAGTAGTTTAACAAGCCAGGTAGCCATGTCAGATCCGCGGAGAATAAAACCGAATCCTGGGTCAAACAAACCCTCCAGGTTCCTGATGTTGGTTCTACTCACTTCAAATGGAATCTACAAACAACGCAAGTCATTATTAGATATTGTCGTAAAGAAATCAAAACTTGATACAGTGAAATCATAAGGTAAAGAAATTAGGTATAATTGTATATACATCAGGATAAATATAATAAATACATAAAAAACTATGCATTAATTCTTACACATATGGTACATTTTTAACTATAGTGCTGAAATAAAACTAAAACACAGTAGTTCTAGGCTTGAACTGATATATTTTGAAGCCACAATTTTCACAGCTTTAGCTAGGGTACAGGATATAAGACAATCTACATTCTAAATTTGTGACTTAGAGGTCAGTGACTTACGTCGCCTGCGGTGCTGGCAGTTTCGGCCTGGTCAGTCAGAACCCCCAGTATTGTGGTCACATCATCAACACACTGCTTCAGTAAACTCTACAGAGAGAAAATTGGATAAATATAACCACTGTTCTAGTGTAAATGTTTAATTGATTACTGATCACGAGAAGAGAAAAATAAATATTTATTCAATATGACATAAAAAGTGTGTAGGGACATTTCTTTTGTCAAATCATACAAGAATGAATTTGATACAAGAAAGACAATTCACATAACCCTATCTTTAATTTTTTAAAATTTTGATCATCTCAATTATTCTAATTTTGGAAAAAAAATTACAAAGTAATTTTTACTCCCATAATAGGAAAAAGATTGAATTTCTTCACCTCTAGCTGTTCATCTCTCTGAACTTTTGGGGACAAAGCTTTGATTCTCTGAGTCTTCTTGGCCTTGGCTGTGGGGGTAGGGGAGGGGGTGATAGGGTCTTTGGATTTCTTCTCTTTCTCCTGAAGTGAAATCTCTCCTCTCTGGGCAAGCAGTGCCAATCTGACAAAGAAATAAAACTAGCATTAGTAAAAATGCATTTGGAAAAGTAAAAGGAAATACTTACATTTTAAGCAGTACCAATACTGTAAATGTGGTTATATTGACGAGTTGAAAAATTGACGATTTTTTGTTTACGAAAATTGTCGAGTATTAATTTTGACGAAATATTCAACCAAGAGTTATGTATATTTGAATTCACAGGAATACAAAGGCAGCGTGGAATTACTAAAAGTTAATTTTTGTACAGACAATTTACAGTGTGTAAGATTGTACAAACAATCTAAGTGGGAAGATTTTATTAAATAAATAGCCTTGTAATTTGTTTTCATTATAAGCAGTCAATTGCCTGAGGTGACAAACTAGGTCAAGCTCGGCGTGATAATTACGCATACAGTATTTGATACACTAGTTTGGATTCAATGGTTTTAAAAATTTTAATTATATATCACTGTTTTTTCATAACTAATTACAGAAAAAATGAACAGTCATTTTGATCTAGTTTTAATAGGGCCTAGAAAAAAAATATGTTTGCTTCCGCTTTCCCGACCAACCCTAATTTATAGTGCCGACCCTAATTTTTTTTTTTTTAATGCTTTAGTCCAATGAAGTGCAAGATTTCACCCAGGGAATCATAGTCTCCAACTTTGTAAGCTTTTCAAGACAGAAAGAAGTTTGAGTCACCTTTCTATTATAAATTTAAGTCACAGAAATGCTTGAAAACACCATTTCTTTAGTCATTAATGTTACTTCTATACACGTTTTGATTAAAGAAGTAAAAAAAAAAATTTCAAAAAAAAAAAAAATTGCCTACCTACCTACCCTATATTTTTTCAGCCTGAAAGCGGAAACAAATATATATTTTTTCTAGGCCTAGGGGAAACCTGAGAAAATTAAGCAGTAATGTTGTACAATGGTCAATGTCTGTTGTGACGCTATATATATGATATGAAGTTTGACGGGTGTAAATTTTGACGAGAAAAGAAAAATAGTCAATATAGTCAAAATCAGCACACCGTCAAAATTTCCACGTTTACAGTAAATGTCTAAAGTGAACAAATAAGCCTAGCCTATCTAAAACTAATCTCAATGTGTTGGCTGCTCGAGCTACTGTTTTCATAGGATTTCTTAACTTAATTTTTTCTTAAAACAAAGAATTTTCATTATTTTCATAGTCCATTTTTCTATTATGCTGCATATTTTCCTTCAATTACTATTTTAAATTTATAAGTCATAAGTCATTGATGACCATACCTGTCATGAAGGTCATTTAGCTGGGACAAGGTCACCCACTGGACGCCCGGTTGGTTGACCTTCTTGTTGGACAGGGCAAACAGGAGGAGAATTCTGGAGTCTGGACCCACAGCTTCAGGTCTCTGGGGGTCATTTTCCTCCAACGAGGGCTGATAAAACTGTTAAAAATAGACCAAAAGTGAAGAATACAGACACAATGTCAAAATTTTTATTCTTAGAAGGTTTATAAAGGTTGATTTTACCTTTGCTTTTTGGGTCAAGTACAAAATAAGACAAAAATAGTCCCATCCACATAATCTGCAGTAAATCGGTTTTGTTATTATTATAATATTTTTGAAAGATCATAAATATTCATGTATGATTATATCAGTTGTATTCTTATATAGATATATGTACAAAACAATAAATGCAAATTACTTTTTAATGAATATTTACAAGCACTTTGATTGAAATAATTTAGTATAATAAAAACCAAAAATAGATCTAAAATAACAACACAAACTTTACTTTTTTTTTTACAATTTGACAGGTCGACAGGTTGACAGGTCGTCAGGTTGACAGGTTGACAGGTCGACAGGTAGACTTTTTTTTTTATAATTCAATGTATATTTATTTAGTTATATCACTACAAGTATCATCTAAAGGGTGGGTGGGGGGGTCACTCATATTATAAGATACAAGTACATTGAATGCCTAAAAGTCAACAGAATTACATATTTAAATAAACATGTCTACCTGTCTACCTGTCGACCTGTCAACCCGTTGACCTGTCTACCTGTCGACCCATCTACCTGTCGACCTGTCAACCCGTCGACCTGTCTACCCGTCTACCTGTCGACCTGCCGACCTGTCAACCCGTCGACCTGTCTACATGTCGACCTGTCTACCTGTCGACCTGTCGACCTGTCGACCCGTCGACCTGTCTACCTGCCGACCTGTCAACCTGTCGACCTGTTGAGCAAACATAGTAACATTTGTTTGAACAGATAATCTTTTAAATTAATTCATATGCAAGATTAAATATCTTGTTTTGTACATTTCATAATCCATTTGATATAATAATTGGTTGACGATATAGAATGCAATAAAGAATGCAATAAAGAATGCAATCGGTTGGTATAATTCACCAACAATGGCTCTAAATATTCATTAAAATAGCATACATTTAATTCGTATACAAAATATGCTAATTTATATTGTTTTGTACATTTATGAATATAAATGAATATGCAAAAATATATATTCTTGCGAGGAAAAAAATGGAACTATTTTCGTCTTATAATGTACTTGAGCCTATTTTTTTTGATAAATTATGTGGTGGGGATGTAAAAATGATACTGCACCGATTTTTAAAAATTTTATTTATTGTTTTTTTTGGTGGAGGGGAGGGGGGGATGGGGGGTTTTGTGAAACCCAATATCTGAACTGACCTGTACAGCCACCTCGGTATCGGTGGGGGTGGTGACACTCTTGTCTGGGGGTTGGTACTGGCTGAGATTAGAGCCTGGAGGGGGTGGGGCCTTCCCTGTGACTCCCAGTCCACCTGTCTGGACGTTCTCCTCCTGGTCAGTCGGCACGGTCAGGTTCTGTATGTAGGACTTGTACAAAACACTGGCATCCAACCTTCAACATGAGTAAAGCTTATAACATCACATTGCTTCTTATTTATTCTTATATAATCTGGACTATCGCCATAGTACACTTCAAAGGAAATACAAAACAAGTTCTCAAATGTTTCACTATATGTGCTATCAAGTATACTACAGTACATGTATGAAAATGAAATCTATCATCATGACAAAATACCACCATAATTCAAGCATGTGAATTAGTCCTAACTTAGACAACAATCAATGCATGAATATTAGTTTAAAAAATTATGTAGCACTCCTGTAGATTCATGGTAGTTAACTAATCCTCACCTGACAGCGGCTACAGTGGGCAGACTGAGATTGGCAGGGGGATACACGGCACAACATTTCTCACTGTACACCTGTAGATGTGTGGACAGGTAGGTGTGGAGTTTGGCAGAGCGCCGCGACCAGATACCACCAAACAACATAGAACGCACCACGTCGTGGTTCATGGTGGTGTCACACTGGGCATGACTTATAAACCCGAGGTCAAAGTCCGGGCCAAGGTCACCAGGGTCGGTATCATCCTGTGGTGAGTTGTCTGACTTGATGCTGGAGGCAGAGATGGTGGAGGTGCTACAAAGTCTCTGTAACACTGTCTGGTAACCTAGAAAACACAAATTACAGTCAATATTAAAAAACAGTCTTTTATTTAGCAAGTCAAAAGTGTGGCAAGTGTATGTCTTTAAATACCTTACACAGGAAAAGATGTTACAGTAACTGTAAGTGTGTGCATTTTTATTCAAGTACGCCTTAACATGATCTCCCTTTTTTATGTAGGATACTGTTAAAAGTAATCCTAAAGTAATCCATGCATTCTAGCCTGTAAGTTCCCTCACAGAATATTCTGTAAGTGATTTTCTGTATATCAAGCCCATTCAGATTACAATACCTAGGAAGTGGATCCATCCGAGGTCTTTAGCCCCATCCTTCGCTCGGTTCACTTGTTCGTCATAAGTCTCCACCTTCTTCACTTCCTGTGCCTCAATCAAGGGAGCCAACTCCTCCTCTATTTCATCTGCAACATACAAACAACAGGATTGATTTTCTTAAACTTAACTTTTGAATTTAAATTTAATGGAAGATATCTTACTATTATCAGGTACAAAAAGCTAATGGAAAATTTTTTGAAGAATTGAATGAAATATTAAAACAATTTACTGCAGTTTTACAAAATTATATAAAATTGATCTGTATAAAGTTGAAATTTCATAATTTACCCATTCACCAGCCCCCTCTAATTAAACAACAGAAGATCAGCTATCTTACTTTTATAGACTTTTTTCTTCTCCCCTAACACATAAGCACTGACAAGATCCAGAGCCACGAAGTCTGGGATGTTTTCCTGCGCAGTCTCCGGTAGTTTTTGTGATGTGACGCTGACGTCCCCGATCAGTAACATACGAGCTCTCTGGGCCTCCGCCACTGTTGCTGCGCACCTGATGGCGAGCCACGCCGCACGGCGTTCCTTCTCCTGGTCCCCTACCTCATCACTTTTACTGGACTTGGTCCTGCTGCTCAGTCGATCCTTCTTACTCTGTTTACAAATTAAGTCACAGTCTTAAAGTAATTAGCCATTATAATTTACTATGTTAATAAAATCACATTACATAGCCATCTTAAAATGATACAGATGATTACTGTTCCTATCATATTAAGTATTGTGTGCTACATATAACACAATACTGAGAAAAAGGCTGAAAAAGACTGTCTAGTGAGTTTTTCATAGAAATGAGAAATTTTTAGTAACTTAGCAATTTTACTGGAGCATAAATTACAAAGACTACTTCAATATTTCATATAATAGGATGAATAAATTTATTTTTTGGCTAACCAGAAAAATTTTATCTTGAAAGAAGAATTTAAAGGGTCTTTGTCTTCCAATACAATATCAACAGACATCCATCATTTCTAATGATTGATTCTATGTTATTGGTACACAGATATAGAGCAGAAGTCACACATTTTGAGTAGAGTCTTTCGATCCATTCAGTTTTAAAGATTTTCCCTGCACCAAATAGCAGTTCTACTTTATGAGAGTTTAGACTAAAGAGATTTTCAGAGAATTGTTAATTAAAAGAAGTAAATGCTAGAGTTGTAGAAGTTTCACACACTATCTTGTATTAATCTTCCTTATACATGTATGCCTAATATTCTTTAGTTTTCAGAGCTTTGATACCAAAGTTTAACTGTAATTCATGTAAAAGTTGATAAAAGTACTCAATACAAAATCAGTATAGCTTGAAATCATACCAGGGCAGACAAAATACTTGTTATATACTTTGATTTCACAGTTAAAGTTTTCCTTCATGCACAACACAAGTCATGCGGTGATGCAATGAACTGAAAATGTTGATTGCTTTAATTTTTAAAATGAAAATGATACTGAATTTTATGTTTTAACTACAAACAGAGGTCAATGAAAGTTGAAATGACATTAAAATGAAATAAAATTAAAATGAATTTAAAAATTTTGCATGCACTTTTTTTTGCATGAAAAAAAAACATAAAGGCAATAAATCTTTTTTGTTTTCCTTTTAAAAATAAATTTATGCTCACAAAACTTAAATCAACAATTAATTTTTATATAAACATTAAACAATTTAAGACAATTTTTTTTCTCTATAAGCCCAGAGAACAAAATGTTAACAAAGTCCTGTAATGAACTGGTTAATTTTAAGCTCCTGACAAAAATCTAAAGCATGTATTTGACAGTTTAATTACCCTCTCTGGTGTTGACACAGGGGAACCCTGTAATGTCAATTTATTTGTCTGAATCTTTATTACACTCTTTTGTCATTATACAAAAAAATACAAAGAATGTTTTGTTTGCCTGTAGGTCAAACAAAGGGATCTGTCTGCATAATTATTTGTAATGAAAGGTGTAACAAAATAGGATGACTATTTTGCTGAATTTTATCATCCATTCATTCAGAAACCAAAATTATCTTCTTGTGACAGATGACTGTCCTTTTATAGAAATCTTTTCTCATTTAAAGTAAAATCAGATAAAATGAAAATTTAAATCATGTGACGATACATATTTTGATAGCAAGTCATCCTAAAAGAAATACTGATAAATGAAGCATGCTTTGTTTATCTATCAATCATGCATAAATCTTGCATCTATCATATCATGCATGATACATCTTCTGTCTTTTCTATATTTTCCCTTTTGATTGACATATTTAAGCCACACCCCTGACTCTGCCCCCTACCTTCCAGGACTTGGTCTTCCGTGAGCTGTCGGTTTTGGCACTAGTAGGTTCCAGGGGGTCCTGAGACTCGGTGACAAATTCCAGACCATTGTTGTCCTTTAGGGTAATCAGCCCAGAACTCTGCAGGTAGACTAGGGCAATCTCCATGTAGGCCTGTCTCATCAGTCTACAACAGGGTAATAAATAGAATACAGAGGGCAATAAACATTATTCATAAAATTAAACAATGCACTTCAGAGGCCTGTTCACAGAGCAAGTGCTTGCAAACAATAGATTATACAGGGCAATAAACATTTAATTAAAACAGTGAATACACAGAATTAAACATTACATTCCAGGCTCTGGGGCCATAAAACTAAGATGAGCTCATTTTTTATCTCAGTCTCACTTTTACCAAAGGAAAGAAGTGGAAAAGTGAGACTGAGATCAAAAGTAAGCTCGTTTAAGCTTTATGGCCAGGACATACGCCATCTATCTAGAAAGTAGTGATTTCCTTCTACTGAGTATTTAACGGGATATTGGTAATCTATAATCAAAGAAGTGGGCTATAAATGTTATATCTCTGTGTCCTTTCTACAGATCTTACCCCAGGTCGTGGTCATTATTGAAGCTGGTAGTAATGGCCTCTAACAGAGTTTCTGCTGCTTTCCTTGGTGGGAACTTTCCATGGTACACCAACATACGCTGTACTTTACCTGTTAATAAAATATCAAAAGCTGTTAACCCATTATTAAGTATTAAATTTGGGTTTTCATCTACCAAGATGTGACATCTCAGGGGTGTCTTTTGACTTTAGAGATGCAGCCCAGCATATCTTTATATCTATCTTAATAAGAAAAGGTTTGGCCTCTGACATTTTATAGATATGATGTGTATTACTAGTATCATTTGCTTTTTGCGATACATTTTGCAGTGATGTCAAATGTTATACCTACAGCTCAAGCCGAGTGAGCAGAAATTTACACCTGGCTTACTTACCAATCAAATTTCAATTTACTAGTACACTGTAGTAAATAAATATACATACCAAGGTTCAGTAGTATTTCAGCTTCCAGATTTGCCTCCCTTGTGACACTGGCCTGGGACAGTTCTCTAGCAGTCATCAGAACTCCCAGGGCAGCGGACCACAGCTGTACCGGGTCCTTATCTGAACTGTTAACAAAGACAATCGCTTGTGAAAACTGTTTTCCTCATTATGTTAGCTAGATTGATTTATAGATTAATTTTATTTAAAAAAATGAATGATGCCATCTCTTGGAATTTCATATTAATTTAAGCACCATTGTCTATTTATTAAAATAGACAGATATCTTACCCACTATAAATATGATATGTATTTTAAAAAAACAGACATCTTACCATCTACGGATGTATTTGGCGGCATTGCGACTGATGGCGTGTCCCACTCTCAGTTTGATCTGTATTTATTATTTATTTGACTTACCCGCTGCGGATGTATTTGGCGGCGTTGCGACTGATGGCATGCCCGACCCTCAGTTTGATCTGTACTAGCTGTAACAACTGGGGGAGGTAAATGTTCTTCATAGGACTGACAGGGGCAGAGAACTGGGACATCTGACTGGGGTAATAGTGCTCGATTGCCTCCCCTAGTCTCTCCAACTGTAAACAATATAATTATTCGTAATTATTTAACAAAGACACAACAATTTTTTTGCCTTGTACATAAAGATATATTGAGATTTTGCAAGCAATTTTGAAAATTTATAGTAAGAAATCAATTCAATGCACAAAACTTTTTTAAATATTTAATATATTATGCTATGAAAATAAAAATCTCACCATACAATGTAAATGTTTTAATTATCAAGTACTCTGAAATTAATTACAGCATTAAAAACTGCACACTCAATTTTGGACATATTTTCAAAAACTTTACAAAATAACTGACCCCTGGATTACAATTTATACATAACTGTACCTGCTTAAGTATGAGGTCCTGGGCCTCTAAGTACTGATCCAGTGTACGCTCAGTAAACAGTGCTGTCTCATCTTCCCTTTCCACAGCCTCGAGGTCTGTCCTCAGGAGCAGGGCTCGGGTCAAAAGCTGCTCCCCGGGGATAGACAACTTAGGGATCTTCTGTAACAGCTTAATGGCATCCTGTAAATAAAACCATAAAAAATAATTTTTAAATCATTTTTCCAGGTAGTAGAAATAAATTCAATAATGCAGCTTTTATTTCTAATCAATGAGAAATTTTCTTAAAATTTTCAAAATGCAATATTTGAATATCTTATGAAGTTAACCATAATTTGTTCACACAGACCTGCAGCAAAGAAACAGTGTGTTCCAGACTCTTGCCCTCTGTGATGTTCAGTATGGCGCCCTGTATGAAGAACTCAGCCTGCATTTCTACGTCGCCACAAGCCTCTGCCTCACCAAGACCCTCAATACAATACTGACGACAGTCTGCCAGCTCTTGTAGAACTTTAGTTTCGGGGTCTGTAAACAATAAATAAAAGGGTCACTCTATACAGTACCCGCATCGTTATTCTTGACAAATCTATCATATCGTGCGTGTATCCTATCGTATCATGTTTTCCGTTTATCGTGTTTTGCGTTTTCTATCGTGTTTTCCGTTTATCGTGTTTTGCGTTTATCATGTAGATCGTTTATCAGGTTCTATCGTGTATCGTGTTTTGCGTTTATCGTGTATATTCGGAAACCCTTGCTTTTTATCTTTACTATAGGAAGAAACTACTGAGGTATTCCGAGTTTCTTTTTCGTTTTGTTAACTAAAATAAGATTATTTTAACCAAGAAAGAGAAAAGAAAGTTTAATCCCTTATCATTAAAAGAAATATTAAAGAAGGAAAAGATAAAATTAAAAATAATATAATTAAAAAATTAAATAATTAATAATAAAATAATTATATCATAATCAAGCAGAGAATTAATTTTTGAAAATGAAATAATCGATTCCCTGTTGTTGTTTTTTTTTAAATCATCGAACTGTATTGATTTTTTGGTCAAAATTAAATATTAATAAGATTTTTCTTTAATTGGTCACTGGTCACTGGAGAGGATGGTTTTCGGTAAGTCACGGTGTATACGTACCTCCCCCCTCCCTAGATTATAAATAATCATTAGGAGGGGAATAATATGTATCTTTTTTAAATGCAATATTCATTTTCTCCCGATTAATCATCTGGTAATATTAGGAATGTGTTTTCGCCCCTGATCTGCATGTATGCACAATTATTTAAAATTTTGATTTAAAAAAAAAATAATAACGAAGCATTTAAGACATTGATCCAGATAACTTTAACACTGATTTTGTCCGTATAGGCTCAATTTTTAAAATTTATTTTAAATTTATCACTATCTAATTAGTTAAATTCCTTAATATGTGTAAATTAAAAAAATAATATCAAAATTATAAAATGTAATGCATGAAAGTGCTCTACCCGATTTATCACACCGTGGCATTTACTATAAAATAGAAGTTTATCGTTAATTTTATCTGGCATCAGATACTCTAAAAATAATAAATAGGAAAAAACATGATGACTTTTAACCGCTTACCTTTTCGGCATGGAAATAAACTGAAAATATAATGCACCTGAGTGTCAAATCGAAGAGCTTTCCTAACCAGAAAACTGACACGTATGTGTTCGTCTCTAATCAGCACACCGCTTTCCTGTGCGGTCAACACGCCCCCCCCCCCCTTCTCCCCCTAAATGACACCTTGGCCCATGTGTGTTCACCGTCAACATACCTGAACTTCTCTCTCGCCTTGTATCAAACAGTATCTGTTTTCGGGATTCTGTTCACATCTTGTCTGAACTACACTCATAAATGTTTTTTTCTAAATCAATTAAATAATTGTACAATTTATGGATTTAATAAAAATCATTTCCTTGCTGGAATTTAAATAAAAATATCATATAAATCAATTTAATGAAACAAAGTCTCTTAACTCAATCCACTGATTTATTTTATTCTTTGGAAGTTTCCCTAATGATTATGTAGATAGTCATTTAATAAACTTTTTTTAAGGAAAAAATACTGCACTTATGGTACATGAACTTTTGGATCATCGGGTTTTCTTTCGGATCACCGGGTTTTCATCGGGTTACAGGCAGAATTAATTCTAGGAAACAATTTCTTTGATCGTAGGAAAGATTGAAATAATTCTATCATTCTAAACTATGAAAATTATCTCGCATAAATTTTTATTTACGGTATTTTACTATAATGATAATTAAAAAAAAGAAGTCTGATTCCATCGTAACCATGCAAGACGAGTAAATTTATTGCACCGAATCAATTTATAGTATTAATCGATTTCATTTCATACGTTTATAGCTTTATTTAAGAAGTCAATATTATTTTTGGCTATTTGGTTAAATCATGTTTATCTAATTTTAAATTAGTTACGGACTTTCAACATCCCCGCCCTTCGAATATGCCTTATATGAGATTACAGGGTAAGTCTAAAATAATTTTCAGAGATTTATAATTCATTTGCATTAGAAACAGTACACACAAAGTTTAATAGCAATGATTAAAATTATTTAGTCGGAAAAGTCGCATTTCACCCTCTTAATATTTGTTTATTATTTTTTGTGACTTGTATTGTGAAGAAAAAAAGCATTTTATCATTCAATGTTTGTTAATTAATACGAGGTTTGAAGTATCTGATATAATAAGGTTTACATGTACATAAGTGAGAGCTAAGCGTAAACGTACATGTGCATGTGCAGTTGTAGCAGATTCATATTCTGTTGACACAGTTTACATGTATCAATGCGGAGCGCCATTACATTAACAATTATTTAGATTTCCACTCAGGAAATTAATTTTCTTGAATTATATAGTTCGTTGAAGCCGATTTCTTTGGACCTTTCTTTCGGCCGGTCTTCTACATGTATTTTTTTTCCCTAAGATTTTAATATTTAATTGCGAATTTTGGATACGCTAGAGATTGTAAGCTTTCGACATTAAATACAAATATTTAATTTATAGCGTAAATTTCTTCTGTGAAATAACTTAGTACTTGTAGATAAATTTATTAGGGATAAATGAATATTTTTTTCATAAATAATAAATCTATTTAAAGAGTTTCATAAATTTATAATAATACCCGTGAGAAACGGCACATAATTATGTAAGGGATTTTTGTGCAACAATTACATGTATGTTAAAATATCCATAATTAAAGGAGTCATAGCTCAACCTTAAGAGAAGAATTTCAATATTTACATTAATAATCGTAAATTCACACCCTTAAGTAGAAATGTAAAAAAAATTACAGTCTCCATTTCATAATAATAGATTTAATCATTGTATAAAAATATATATAAATAAACAACAATTTTTTAATTATAATAATTGAATGTACTTTATAATTTAGATTTGAAGCTTTGCAAATTGTTAAATTAAAATATTGCAGTATCTAAACAAAATAATCTTTTCGTCTTGTCAGAAAACGTTCCGCATTTTGAAACAATCCTATCAGGTTTTGCGTTTATCCTATCGTGAAGATCGTTTATCAGGTCTATCGTGTTTTGCGTTTATCGTGTTTTGCGTGTATCGTGTTTTGCGTTTATCGTGTTTTGTGTTTATCCTATCGTGCGTGTATCCTGTCCTATCGTGCGTGTATCCTATCGTATCGTGCGTGTATCCTATCGTATCGTGTATCCTGTAAAGAATAACGATGCGGGTACTGTAGATCTTAAATTGTTCACTTCATACGGTCTTGTATATTACCCTTTCCCACTGAATTGAAGTGAATGCTGTTGAATTTGGATAACATCTTGCTGACTATATCTATAGAATTCCATTTTCTTAAAATTTATATTTGACATGACCAAAACAATTGATAAATATAACAGCTGTAAACCAAAGTTTATTTACTGGTACAGTTTAATTTGGTAAACTTAGCGCAAAACTTAGTTCTGAAGGATAACATCATGTTACTGTTATTCCTAGTAAGCTTTTTTTCTCACAAATAAATGCTATATTATAAGCTAATGAAAATACTCATGTTACAACATTATTGATTAACATATGATTATATATAATTTGTTCTTGGAAAAGTTGACCTTTGCCCTCTCACCTTTGATCTCTCCCAGACTGCGGACCTCCATCATCAGACACTTCACTAGAGCCTGACGACAGTCCAACCATAACCGAGCATCCAAGCGTGACCGACTCTGGAAGTTCTGGTACTGGAACTGGCTATTTTCGGGATGAACGATTTTAACATTAGCGTGGGTGTCCTTCCTTGGACCTGAGCCTTTCAGAGAAGAGGGTCTGAAAAGAGGAAATATTGAAATCAAATACACTGTGATACCTACATTGAAATCAAATATAAGGACACTAAGGATAACATATAGGGCCAGTACTGTAAAGGAATAAATTTAAAGTTCTATAATTACATGTACATGTATGTGCAACAGGTACAGGACTGAGTTTTTCCCAAAAGGTTGAATACATTACACAGAATACAGATCTCCCATGCAAATTTTAGGATGATAATTTTTTTTTCCACAAAATAAGTACAGAAATTAAATGAGACTCGATCATGTTAATGTTACAAGTTTAATATCCCCTTGCTGTTATATTTCATTGAGCTAAGACTCTACCATTAAAGATGAACATATCAGAGAAAATTGCAAGAGTGCAACTAAAATGTCATATCTACAGTGGTGAAAGCTTTGTCAACTGTATATCTCTCTGGTGAATATCTACTATAAGATGGCCTCTGTGTACATCTGTGATTGTAAAGCTCTTTTTCTGTGATATCAATAAAAATTAAGAAAACATAATGGCAGGAGAAATTTGTTCATAAATCAGCTGACCCATTTTTAGATATTTCTGCTTCTGTTTTCTTAGTTTTCATTGAAAGCATATATTAAGTGACTAAAGAAAATAAAATCTTTTTAAAACAATAAAATAACATTTCTTTCAGCAAATTAAACAATCATGAATAAAACAAGCATTGCATCTTTTTGATAAATAACAAAATGCAAACAATTGTAAAATAAAATCTCTGGTTGTTGGGCCTAATAACTCTAAATTCTGTAGAAATAAAAAGCAACAAGAAATTAATGGAATAGAAATTTACAGTTTGTGTTATATACTACATCTATTTTACCTCTCTGATAATTCAAAAGGATCTTCTCTGTAAGTCAACAATAATTAGTCAAATAATTAATCATAGATGTCCATTAATTTAATGGATTAAATGATATATAACATAGAACTCCAATACATATTTGGCTTAAAACTGCCAAGTTGTCATTCTAATTTGTTTAGAAATCCTGATACAGTTAAACTTGTCTATTCTGGACATTGGCTATCCGAGATCTTGTCTAACATGGTTTATATTCTAAGTCCCTTTAATGGTAAATTCAATCCCAACAATTTCTTTAAAACCCATGGTATCGAATAAGACAAGTTTTACTGTATATGCAAATGACTGATAATCCATTCTTAGACAATGACTCCATGGAATTTAACATATACCAGCTGAAAAGAAAAGAAAAGTTAACCCACCTCTTTGTAATAGGAGCCTCTTTCTTGGGTTTAAACAACTGAGAATTTTTGAGGAGTTTAAGGGCAGACAGAATTATCCGAGCAGCCATTGGGGCGTGTTGTTTCTGTCGGGAGATCACGGCCTGCTGTAATTTACACAGGACGACCAACTCTAGCTCTGCGGCTGGCAGAGACTCCAGACCTAGTGATTGAATGTTTGTTTTAATAACAGGCATACAAGAGCACAGTCATTACAATAATAAATTTAATTTTCCACCAGTTACGATAATGTTTGATATTGAAAAGGGACATAACCTCCTTTTTTTTTTTTTTGTCCAGTTTTCCATTTAAAAACTTTGCTTAAACCTGCCTGGCAACAACCCCCCTCCCCCTTTTCCAAAAAAAAAGAAATTAAATTTTTTGTTATTAAACCAACATTATCAACCATCTTTTTTTTTTTATCAACCATCTTAAATTAAACAAATCAAGATAACCAAATGCTGAACATTCAGCAAATTTATCATCATCAAAATAAACATCACAATCAATTATAAAAACTATTCCCAAGTATTCTCTGGTGTCTGATTGACAAATGGTCCAATCCGTACCAGATTTATCATGTTCTGCATTCTCCAGAATGACCTCAGCAATAGTGGTCACCATCTGGTCAGCCATGGTCAGTAGTGTCCCCTTAATCAGCTCCAGGGTCAGGGGTTTCTTACTCTGGGTGAAGCGTCGGGTCACATGACCGCTGTGATGTTCCTCCTCCTCATCATCTCCTCCTGGAAAAAGGTCAAAGGTCAATAATATAAACCCACAATGGAGAAAAAAATCAATAATTTCCTAGTTTTTCCGAATTTAAAAGGTGTAAATTTTAAAAGCAAATGTCTCCTCCCCTTCCCCCTTTTCAAAAATTTTTGATTTTCAAAGTTTGATATTAACAAATCACAATTCAAGGAATCTTAATCTTAGATTTGTGACAACTCTCTCAATAAGTTTTTTTTGTTTCCTACCCCCGTCATCTTTCCGCATGTCCATTGATGACCTTGTAGATTTCCGGGCTCCCCCACTGCTGCTACTGGACAATTTAAATCCTTTAGAGCCCAGTCCCCCACGTGAGATTGTGCTGATAGTGAAAGGCTTAAGGTCCTTCTGTCCATCTGTCAAACTGCAGAAAAAAAAACATAGTTACATCTATTACAGTGACCATGATGTCATTTAGATTTTAGTAACTTATATACTGAAGAGAAAATACATTACTTCCTAAGTCTAATTTAGCAAACTGAATTCAATTTCAGTTTACATGTATTACTCAATTTTTCTTTTACAACTTCATATTTTTTTCAATAAAAACAAGAAAAAATCATTCAAAGTTTGTTCAATGAAAAAGCTTATTAGATAAAGGGGTGTCGACAAAAAGGAGGCAGTTCTTGTTAACTGTAGACTTACATGACATCCTCCATCCTTGGGATGACGGGTATGGTGTCTGCCAGGGACACAAACAGGTGCGCCTGTACCAAGGACAGATGACAAGTCATGTGGGGCCCATACAGGGTGGCCAGACTGGATGATAATCTCTTATCTAGGACCATCTCCAGAACCTACAGAAACACAACATCAGAATATAGAGTATATAGATTATTAAAAACATACAGATAGACAGAGTTCTGATATACTCTTATCTACATTCTAGCTTTTAAAGACAGACAGACAGACAAAGAGGCAGCTAGACATATATAGTTACTAAGTCATAAGGTGGATAACATTAAAATGAAATAACCACTTTTTTGAAATTTTTTCAGGTATTAGTATTAAATGCATTTCAAAAATAATTCCACCGTTCTCTGAGAAAATCTTTACCCTCAGATTGACAGGTTCTGTAATAGGTTTGGATGTGGTAAACTTGAGTGAGCTCATCTTGGATTCCACTTGTCTGAAGTGACTGTCTCCAATCTGAGGAAGTCGCTCTCCGTGAAGAAGTCGCTGGAGTGTGATGAAGGCCTCGTTAAACAGTCGCAGGTCAGTGAGCACTCTGACCTTGAGTATTCGTCCATCCACTGACCTCTGAAGGTCACGGCAGACAAAGGTTGTCAGGTACTGGTTCAGAGTCAGTAGGGGCAGGACCTACAAAAAAGAATGAAAACTGCCTTTGTACTAAACTTTACATTTTAGTTTACAATATTGAATATTTGCTTGTACTGTACTTTGTATTTCACATTTCAAGAGAGAAATTCTATTTGATCTACAATCTTTATGTATTTACCTAGATATACATTGAAAATAATTTGCATAATTAAATAGTCATTTTGATCACCATCTTTTTCCCTCAACTTCACTATTTTGTAGTGACCCCCTGGCTCTTAAGCAGCAAAAAAGTTTTTCTATCAAACTCCTACATATACATCAAGATAAATGTTAAATATGGGAAAGCAAATACAATTACTGATATTAAACTTCAAGTTTCCACTTACAAACAGGTTATGTTTCCCTCTGGCCAGCTCCTCGGTCACCCAGCGGATCGCGGCGATCAGTTGTCTCCCGTCACACCGGAACTTCTCAGACAGCAGGTCCAGGCCAGGGACAAGGTTAGTGACCTCACATCCCTCCCCTACCTCATACAAGGCATAGTCTCTGTCAGCCCGGGGGTGGGGCAGAGAGGTACGGAACAGGGCCTGTTAAACAAACATCAATAATACTTAAAGATCATTATCTGTGAAACAATTAACATAAACACTACAAGCAAAAATCCTTCATTTTCCAAAAATTAATTTTAGTCAATGCAAGCTTTCTATATGTAAAAAGACACAATGTATTTAACCTAAAAAGGTTTGGTATTAGATTTAATTAAAATCTATTACCTTGAAGAAATAACCAGACAGGAAGCAGCATTCCAATCTAAGTCCAAGGTCAGAGGTTAAGATGTACCTAAAATAGAAATATAAAATTTTATTGAAACACACTCGAATTTCCACAAAAAACACTGCTCATGCATGGTTTAATCTACAATCTTGTGTTACTAAAATGTGTCTGATGAATTAGTCCATTAACTTTATTTTTTACAAATGTATGAGGAATCAGACTTACTGTGCAATTTTTGAATGCTACATCTACCCCTCCCCCCTTACTGTGTGATGTTTGAAGTTGAAGCTGACGATCTCTCCTGAATTACTTTGCAATATTGGAAGCTAACACTCCCGAGACTTACTGTGCTATGTTGGAGGCTAGTACGCCCCCCAGCAGACAGCCCCACAGTCCACATCTCTTGAGGAGGTCAGAGCTGATGTCAGTGCTGTCCTTCATCATCCCCCGCCAGGTGTGGAGGGCGTCAGTCGTGTTGAGGGTGTGGTCCAGGGACTCCGCCCACCACCGGTACGCCCCTCTGTAAACAAAGCACACATATAGTATCACAAGACTTTATTTCTGGAGAGTTTTAAAGGAGTCAAGAATGTAATTTTACAAGAATGTTTATAGTAATGTTAATAGTAACTACCTGTTGAAGATAAGACAAACAAAAGGTTCTGCGGAAAAAGTAACTGCAAGATTTAATATAAAAGTTACTTGAATTTATATTTTACTGTGAAATGACAATTACCTGATGTTAGAGGCATGGTACTGGAGATTTCCTAATTCATGCATGGCTTGTGCTGCTTGACTTCTCTGGTTCTTGGCTAGCAGCATAGCTAAAAAGAGAGACAGGGACACTTACATTAAACCAAAGCAAAATTTTGTTATGAATTTAATAATTCTATTTGCTTAATTGGCATTTTTCAATTTATTCAATATATGTACATATATTTTCCAGATATCTCATAAAGTGAATTAACATAAAGGCAACAAATCAATATCTACCTATTGTCTTTTCATAAGACGAGATGACTGTTCCAAGCTGGGACCTGGGCATACACGTGGTCAGTACGTCGTTCATGTCGGTGAATTCCTCACGGCTGATGTCTGGGGGCATGGTGGGCTGGGGCTTAGCTGTGGTGGGGACAAACTCTACCCGAGACACCTGACGACTCAGGAACCCATCTCCAACTACAACATAAAAATAACATTAGGTGTACCTTAACAGAGACAGAAAATATAATTTAAAAAAAGTGAGAGAAAAAAGTATAATAATTTGCATTCTGGTAAAAATATGAATTAAGACTCCCCCCATTCCTATCCCCACAAAAAGTTAGAATAAATACTGTATGCAGGAAAATCAAAATGAGGCTGATTCATGGAATACAGTAAAATTTCTGGAACAAAACTATGACTGGGCGAATTTAAAACAGGGTAAAACTGTTTGCAAGGTTGAAAGGGCGACAATAACACTGGGCCAATATAACACTGTATATAATTACTGAAAAGGTTTACAATGCTATTAGACCTACCATTCTGCTGTCCGGCTAGGTAGAGTATGAGGAGTTTTCGGCTGTGGTGTAGGGCCCTACAGGTGTATTGTGACTTGTCCAGGACCTCCCGTAGTGTCTGTAGGCTGAGGGGTACATCCAGGGGCACAGAGACTGAGGTCTGACCGTCCTTAACTACAAACAGAAACAATATCATTATGCAGATGTACTGTGACTAGGACCTCTCGTAATGTCTGTAGGCTGAGGGGTACATCCAGGGGCACAGAGACTGAGGTCTGACCGTCCTTAACTACAAACAGAAACAATATCATTATACCTGTTATCTTAGCTCTGTAAAAGAACATCTTTATTCTATTACACAAATCCTCTCACTCACATGTACAGGATGAAAATGTGTCATTCACTCACCTTAATGAACACTTCTGATGATTTAGTTTTAAAAAGTGGCATGATTTCAAGGCTTTAAACTGTTTACATCGTACAATCTTACAATATACACTGTACATGTGCATGTACATACTTGAATATATTCCGTGACCAAGTGGGTCAATGGCTGCCCCTGGAGGGATCTTTGGGAGGTTATTGGGGTCAATGACCAGGGTCAGCTGAGTGTGGAGATAGTCTTTAGAGGTGATGACCCCACCCAGCCGCTGCATCATCTGGCGGTAGTGTTTCTGGGGTGGTTCCTCTCCCCTCAGCTCCTCCAGGAGGGACACAATCTGTCTCTGGGCCTGGACAAGGATTGGGATGACCTGCTCAGCATAGCGGTCACTGTAAGACAAGACAGAGTGATAATCAAAATTGGTGAAAGCAAGTTGTCCAAAATACATGAACATTACAACTAAAACATCAAAAGATTAGACCAATTAGTAATTCATGATGCAATAACAAGAATTATAAAGATGGCTTGCTCAGGTTTCATAATAATTATTCAATAAAATAAAGTCCTGATTTTTTCTTCTGAGGTCTTAGAACCCCAGGTATATATATGATAATGTAGGTATAAATAATTTATTATGCATAATATGCAACGTTCAAAAGAATAATTAAACAACTCACTTAGTCAGTCCACTGAATCTCATGGCTATATCTACCAACTTCTCCCACTTCTGCTCATAGAACAACATTTCCAGGACCCTCAGGACAAATCGACTGATAAATCGGATGTCACAAACACTGGCGTCGTCTAGTGGAGTCTCAAACTTCAGACTTGCCCCGCCCTTCTCCTTAGTGATGTCACCAGTCCAGGTCTCAAACAGATCCCCCAGCTTACGGTTCTTACTCTTAGCCTAGTTGAAATAAATTGAAATATTTCATGGAAACAATCATCGTAATAAAAGGTTTCAGTTAGATTTGCTTAACAAATTTCGTGAAGACTGAGTCTCCAACAATTTCTTCACTTTAAAGTTCTACACCCTTACTTTAAACAGGGAAATTTTTGCCAAATTTTATTTTGACCCTTTTTGCCTTAAACAGAGCTGGGTGAATTTAAGTACAGCTATTTATAAGAACCAGGCAGAAACGAAAATAAGTGATTCATGATAGTGATAGATTTTTCAAAAACTATCATATTTACATTAAGATACATCAAACTAAATACTTGATCACAGTTATAAATGGATTTCATGCATAGTTGATTAAAAAATGAATTCAATATATACTGAAACAGTCAACAATATCCATTGAAAGGTGTCTGTACGTGCAGGTGATTTTTTAAGAAGGCCCGCACTCTCCATGAATGTGAATTATAAAATATTGAACATCTAGTATCAAAGAGTAAAAAACAATTAAAAAACCCATGGGTTATTTTAATTACGAATAGATATTGTGATTTTAAATGATGTAAAAACATGAAATTCTAGTTATCTCCCTTGGCACTCTTTAGTAAAAGGAGTTGGAAAGAGTGTATTTAACTCTTCAGTTTAGAAGGTGAGGATTAAGAAATGTGTGTGATTTCATCTTC
>PRKT01000575.1:264809-303899 GCA_003671525.1 Saccostrea glomerata | reverse complement strand
TAGGTAGGTAGGGAAAAAATTTTATTTTGAGAAAAAAATTTATTTTGAAAACTCAATGAATGCAGAACATATATCATGTAATAACAAGAAAATGATATGTTAACAGTTTACAAAGCAAGTTTGTTAATGAAGATTTATAAAATAAAGGCATCCGGTACACTTGTGATGTATTTAGTTCTGTATATATTGTTGGTCGACGTAAGCATTTGTTTAGTATTTTAGGAAAATAGTCACCCAAAAAATGAAAATGTAATAAAAACTCTTAGGGTCGGAGGGTAAAATGTAGGTAGGTCGGGTGACAGGAAACGAGTATTTTTTACTTTGGCCTCATTAGATAATTTGGTATTTTGTGTTGAATACTTGCAGTTTTTTTATTATCATTAAGAACATTCCTTTTCGTTTAGCAATCAAGGACCTTCTGACTAAGGGCTGAATTATAGTGAACACTGCCATTCAGAGACTTTGAAACAGGTATTTCTTCTGATCTTGATTCTCTGAATTTTTTAGCTCACCTGAGTCGTCTGATCAAAGTTTGTCTTTTGTCTGTCATTGTCATTCTTCAACTCAAGGGGAGAGAATTACAAAATTATTAGCATTACTGATATTTTCTCAAGAACCAATGGCCCAGGAAAGATGAAACTTATGTGGAACCATTGTCAGGTAGTGTAGATTCAAATTTTTCAAATCATGAACCCCAGGTGTAGGACGGGGCCACAACGGATGATCAAAGTTAAACATAGGAATATATATAAAAAATATTTTAAAATCCTCTTCTCGGGTACAGGAAGCCTTGATTGGCAATATTTATATGAAAGCATTTTCAGGTGGTATAGATTCAAGTTTGATCAAATCATGACCCCGGGGATAGGGTGGGATCACAAAGGCCAATCAAAGTTTTAGATAAGAAAATAGAGGAAAAAAAATCCTTTAAAAATATTCTTCCAAAGAACAGAAAAGCCAGTAAGTTATATAATACATATGGAAGCATTTTCTTGTAGTGTAGATTTAATCAAATCATGACACCCCCCCAGGTATAGGGTGGGGCCACAATAAAAGTTCAAACTTGTAGGGAAAAACTCACAGTCAAAAATAAGTACCCCGTAAGCATCCTTAGTGTAGATTCAGTTATTTTCAAATCATACCCTCCCTCTCTCTCCCTTAGAGGTAGAGGTCAGGACCACATATACTTTTAAGCTTTTCAATACAAAGGTGATTTTTTATTTTATCAAAGCCAGGTGAGTGATGTGGCCCTGGGTTTCTTGTTAAATCATTTATCTACATATATATGTACAGTACAACTCGATTATAACAAACTCACTGGGACCTGTAAAAGTACTTCGCTCTATCCATAAATCATTATATCCATATTTGAAATTCGTAAAATTTATATAGTTGGGGATCCAAGAAGACTTCACTATATCTGTGAATTCACAACGTCCATGTTTGTACTAAACAAGTTTTACTGCAGTTTCACACTATGTGGAAGCCAAATAGGAGTAAAAGATGTATCATTGTAACACAGGGTTGCAAATAACCACTCGCCCACTCGCAAATGCGAGTAAATTTTCCTGTGGGCGACCAGCTCTTGAGAATGTTATCGCCCACATGGCGAGTAAGAATTTTATCGGACCTTTTCCAGAATCAGATCGTAGTTTGGTTCAACTATTCTATGTACTTTCGTTTTCACATACCAGGCGGATTTTTCTGTGTTTGATCATTCAGCTGATTCCATTTTTCAAATATTAATTGTAGCTTTATTTGAGATACAAAATATGTCAATCTAGTCAACGTTTACCTTACATTTAAAGAGTAATCATTATTGTAACATTTTTTCTGGCGCTATAAGCAGCCATGTTGGGTGTCCACTGTAAATATAACACCTGGTTTATAAATTCAGTCCAGGTCATAATGTTTGGCTCCTTTATTTATAAAAAGAAAAACAACATACCGACCCTTGGTTATTTGGAAATGTTACAAGAATCAAATATTTTTTAAGCCTAATTCAAAATACATGCCCCCTGAAACAACTGAAATCAAAAGAAGCAAATTTGAATTGAATGATAACATTGAATTTCATACATTTTGTATTGTAAAAGTCTGCAGGAAAAATTTGAAAAGAAATAATGAAATACTATGGCCATAAAGTATTTTTCTCTTTTGTTTTCATATGAAAAGCTTTTTTAAAAAGTGAAAAAAAAATTGTGGGCCCCATAAAATCAATGTGGGCTAGTAGAATTTGTGAAGTTGGGGGCCCACATGGCCCCTAAGGTTTAAATGTTATTTGCAACCCTGTAACACAGTGTCATCTTCATTATTTTGTTCAATTCATACAAATATTTCTTTGAATATTGGAAACTGAAATCAGCAAAAAGTTAGAAATTAACATTTATAAAATGCAGCATATCTAAACAGAATTTTTGTTGTTGAAAAAACCCTTTTCAGATGAGCAAGGCTGTAATAGTCATACTAATATTCAGAATCAAATAACAGCTAACTACTTGAGGCAAGGATGGGGTGAGGGTTGAAGAAGGGGTTACATCACTTGAAAATTTAGAGAAGAATTGTAGAGCTGAGGTTTTTCTCAAGAACCACAGGGCCAATTTTTACCAAACTTGGCAGGGCTAAGACCCCTTACAAGGGGTGATAATCAAGAAAAGAGAAAAATAGGGAGCCACTGGGTCAGAAAAGCTGAAACTTATGTTAAAGCATCCAGGGGTTAAGTGTAGATTCTAAATTGTTTATTTAAATCATGTCCCCCTCTCCCTAAGAATAGGCCTAGACCACAATAGGTATTACAAGTAGGAAAATCTGGTGTAGAACAGCAAGACCAGTTACTCTGGTGAGTGTTATTGACTATGGCCTTCTTGAATTCATGATCATGATCATAGTGAAAATGAACCATCTAGTGAAAATGCTCTTCCTTCAACAGCAACAAGAAAAAAATGCTATATGGAATGCTTATTTTCATTAACAAAGTTCAAATTTTGAATTATGTTTTTTCCAGATTGATGAATCAACCACATGCATTATGTCAGAGGAATTTAGCTGGAGCACCTATTTAGCAGCCAGGACACATAGATGTACCTGTACAGTTGATACAGATAATATCAACGGCACATTTCTAAATGATGGCCAAAAAAATCTAATAAAGACACTGTCATTTTAAAACTTTTTGAAAGAAATCCAGACCAGAAACAAAGGATATTGATTTTTAAGCTCCTCCAAACGTAAAAGGGGTTTTATTGAAACCAAGACCAGGATACACCCGAGGATATTGAATATTATACCCATCAACATAAAATTTTGAAATTTTAGTTTAATGCCTATCTAGTCAAGAACATGGATTTTTTTGACATTTGATACATTTATAATGTTAAATTGACATTTTTTCAAGGTTTCTTTACTGTAAACTAACTTTAATTCCCCGTACCAAACATTCTAACCAATGCTCATGAGCAGCTCATGAGACTCACATAAGACTCTGGTAAGAAGTGTATGCAAATTGGGTAGAATTGGATTTTGCTCATGTGCAGATTGTTAGTCTCTGTTAGGGAGGAAAATACTAACCAAAATGCACATGTGAAAAATTATGCTCACCTCAATGCTCATGAGCAAACAATAATTCAAATTGCTCACAAAAGCAACAAGCTATACAAATACATTGCTGGTGGATTAATTTTTCTAAGTTCAAATTTCTCACGTGAGCAAGAGGTGAGGAAATCAGACTTAGTCAAAATAAGCAGCATCACAGTTACATCTAAACAAAAATTTTACAAGTCCTTTTTCCTCACGTGAGCAATTTGAATTGCTCATGTGAGCAAATTGGACTTAGTCATTTCATTGATGAATTGGACTTACTCATTTCATCGATAAATTAAATATGTTTGAAAGTTTATGCATCATTTAAGGTGCAGCAAAAAACAATTTTAGCTAACACTAATATACTTTTAAAAACAAACAAAAACTTTAACGTTCCTTTCACACTCTCTTCCCAAGCGCCCATTTGCAGTGTTAATTGATTCCTGATGAAACATCACAGATAATTTGGAGGGGCCAGACAGGGCTTATTTAATCTCCAAGAAATAAAAAAAAAATGCAAGAAATTATATTGTATTAGCGTAGTTTGTACATATATTTTATTTATCCCAATATATTCTTAAGTTGTATATTGTATATCAAAATCAATAGAAAATAAGTAAACAGTATTTGAGCTTCTTATCTTCATCTCATAAACCTATAAACATGGAACTGTAGTAACCTCAACAACCTGCTGTGATCCCCAGTTGTTTAAAAGCTGGGCTGTATCCATTGATAGAAGCCAGTGCATTCGTTGCGCGCGTTCTAGACAAATTCAAAATGTTTGCGGTTGTGTTTTTCTATGGGGATAAAAGTATCGATGTAGTTAACAAGAAAAAAGTGAAAACAGTTTTGGAGAATAAATCACCTGAAGTTGGTTTGGATGTTAATGTTAAGTATCAAGTCCATGATATAGATGAGAGCGGTCGTGATGTGAAAAAGGAGGAAGATTTCAAAGGACTCTTAGTACACTGGGAGAAGGGTAAGTTTACTGCTTGTTAAAGACTCTCTCTCCATTTCAGATTACTGCATACTACGATACATTTATTATATTTTACTTCTTAAATTAATTGCTAAATGCAATTTATTATGCTATGTACGTGACATCCTCGCAATTAGCCTGCAGTGGTCCCGATCAACACCTTGCCGTCTAAACTTATAGGGATGTGAGGATATGTTGTATGACAATAATACATTATTTTTTCATTTGTAAAACAGTATTAGGACAATATAAAGTATAGTTAAATAATGCTTCAATTCATTGACTCGTAACAATTTTTATCAAGTACTAATCTTTGAAATTCTTAATTTTAAGCACGAAAAATATTCTTTTGTAAATCTTCGAGATCAAAGTGTTGGAATTTTGTCGCTCGGTGTACAGTTATTGAACTGACTAAAATTAAAATCTGTAGTGTAGACAGTACACGTATCAAGTTTACTTGAAAAAGCCATGAAAATAAATTTAGTTTTTGTTATCAATGACCCGCACTCGGCACACCTCGGCCGATTCGTTCTACTTATGTTTGATGAAGGCGACGGAATCAGCCGAGGTTTGCCGAATACAATGACCCGAGGTCGATCGAACCTTTTCGGTCCAATCGGATCACCTCGCCCTTTTCCGTCGCACGCCATCAACCCTCTATAGATTGCGCGCATCATCATAGCTGGGGAAAAATTATATATATGTTCGAATTCAGACTCAGATAAATTTAGTATCTTTTTTATCCGAGGAGCTTGGGGTTGAAAATGTTTATGAAGTATATCTCTGTGAATAACACATAATAATATTATATGTAGGTCTTGCATTCATGTTAATCACGGTGCCAATTGTTCTCTAAGCTTCGAATTACACCCCCCCCCCCCAATTTTTTTGTATAATACAAAAATAATTTAATATTGCATCATTAGGAAACTTTTAAACCCGTATTCCGGAAAGAAGAGTTTTGAGAAATTACTGACGCATAGGCATAGGGGGGTGGGGGGGGGGGAGGGAACAGCCTACTTTTTTTTGCAAAGATATACAGCCTGTTTGACATATGATATAGGATTTTGTAAATACATGTTACTTCTCCTTATCATGATTATTCATACATAAGTATATTTAACAATGAAAATTAATCTTTAACTTTCAGACAAAAAAGAAGCACTGTCATTTGTTGACAAACACTCAGAGCAGATAGTCGCTGCTTTTAATCAGGGGAAAGACGAACTCATTGCTTGGTCTAAAACAGAGGAAAACAAGAAGAAACCAGAATCTGGACCTAGGAAACGGAAAATTACAGCAAAAATGAGGGAAATGCTGGAAGAGCACGAAGTAGAGGCTGGGGTTCCTGCTGCTGAAACCAAAGCACCAAGTGCAGCTGATGGTGTTGCAGAAACAAAAAAAATCCAAGCAAGAGAGTACTTCAAGAAAAAAAAGGCAAAACAAATGGTACGTAAATTTTAATCGAAAATTGGAGATTTCATTTCCAATATAGAATAATAACAATTTCGATTTTGCATAATAATAGTGAAAACTGTCTAAAATATCAATTTTTTGAGAAACATTTTGCATACTGTTAACAGCATGATTCTGCAGTAAAGTTGGATGCACCTCAAACATCTTCGACATCATCTTCAAGAGGTGGTACAGATGAGACTATCATTATTGCGGAACAAAATGTAAGAATTGCAAAATATAAATATATCCGAATAGCATATTTTTACTTAACAATTTAATATTTTGTATTGGAGGGAGGGAGCTATATTACAATTCCAAAATATGTTGTTTTTTCATGGGGAATACCTCTAAAAGTATAATTTGAAATTTGTATTTAATTAAACCAAAATTAAATAAAATTGTGCAATTTTATTGTTTTAGAATAAATCAGAGGGAACAGACGTA
This sequence comes from Saccostrea glomerata, assembly GCA_003671525.1. Lineage (NCBI taxonomy): Eukaryota > Metazoa > Mollusca > Bivalvia > Ostreida > Ostreidae > Saccostrea > Saccostrea glomerata. The sequence continues at coordinate 297,439 of PRKT01000575.1, read as the reverse complement.
GTAGCAATCCTATCAAATCAGCGACCATCTACTCCAGCAACCCTATCAAACCAGCGTCCATCTACTCCAGCAACCCTATCAAACCAGCGTCCATCTACTCCAGCAACCCTGTCAAACCAGCGACCATCTACTCCAGCAACCCTGTCAAACCAGCGACCATCTACTCCAGCAACCCTATTAAACCAGCGAATATCTACTCCAGCAACCCTATCAAACCAGCAACCATCTACTCCAGCAACCCTACCAAACCAGCGACCATCTACTCCAGCAACATTTTCAATCCAGGGACCATCTACATCAACCATCAACTTAAATCCAGAACAAAATGTAAGAGTTTGTTTAAAAAATAATAACGAGTAATTGTAATCACGTTATCAAGCAATAATAATGTTTAGTGCATTTTATGAATTTATTAGAATGTGTTTAATTTTTTCAGTTTTTAACAATGTATCAGGAAACTCCCTTTACCCCGCCAAAGAAAAATACCATCTTGCCTGCCCATTTCTCTCCAATCAGAAGATCACCTAGATTGATGGAAAAAAATGTAAGCCTTAATTCAATTTGTTAATCTGTAAATTACATTAAGTGTAAAGAAAGATCCTACATAAAGACTCACACATATAAATTCAAATTTTAGGCCTCAAGAGTGGAAACTGTGAATCAACGAAGTGGGATTCAACCTTTTTTAGCAATCCATTCCACTCCAGAAAAGCCAAGACAGAATCTACATTTTGGAGCTGTCACCAGCTATCCTCCACTAGAAAATCAGCTACATGTACCTGCAATCGGCCCTTATGAAAGATACACAGAAATGAATACTGGTATGCTCATGTTATAAACCATTTTATTTGTAATATGTATTTACTACTTGGGTACAAAATAAGTTCATAATGAATTAATTTCAGATAATTGTTGCTCAGTTGTAATACGAGATAAATTTTGTACATGTACATTTACATATATTTCAGCTGATATCCTTGGACAAGGTCTGTACACCTTAAACAATGCAGTCTGTACCAGTGAGGCTTGCAGGGAAAGAATATACCGGTTAGAAAGGGAAACAGAAGATTTAAAAACACAGTTAGAAACAATGAGGAGCAGGCAAGGTAGAGAGCTATTCGATTGTTTAAAAATAAAGTTGCATATGTTATTTAATATCTTTTAACAAAAATTTTTTTTTTTTTTAAAGTAAATAATTACTGGTACATGCACATGTATTTAATGCTTTTTCTTAAAAGTATATTTCATATCTGATATGACTTCTTATATATGCAAAATTTTATTGTAATTATTTCAGACCAGAGCTTACCAGTACTTATCCAGGAGATAAGAGGTGTTTTAGATCGGTGGCAGCAGCCTAATTATGATGGAGAAATATTTCAGCCCTCTAGGATGGACTACGACTTAAGTCATCCTAGACCCTCAAATATGGATACTCCACAAAATATGTCGACTGTATCCAGCTTGAAGGAACTTGAAGTCGATGAAGATGAAGGAGATGGCAAAACTAAAAGGGATGCAGTCATGCAGTCAAATGAAACTCTGGATGAGAGTATAAATCTTGACCAGTTTTTCCAGCCTGGAGAGGGAAAGGTAATTGTTTCATAAACCCTTTTTTTTTAACGAGTAAGATCAACTGACCAATTCAAAAAAGGTTATTAATTGTAAAGAATTCCACATTGTTTTATTTGTTTGATTCATGATTATGATGAAAACTAAATACATGTACTGAACATCATACAAATTTTGTAGATAAAACTTGTTGAGGGACAATCGCTATATATAGATTCAGTGAAGCTGGCAATCCTGAGGAGGAAGTGTAAGAAAAATGAAAGCAAAACTTTAAAAGCTTTGCTAGACTTTTACTTTACACCAAAGTACCTTGCAACACACTCTGCCTTAGGAGAGAAATCGACAAAACCAGGCCTTCCAGTTACTGTTGTGGATCCCATTAGGGGTAAGTTCATGGTATATTATATAAATATTGCATGTAGTTGAGTGTAACAATGAAAATTTTCACCCCAACACACCATTGTCAACTGAGGGCGCAGCCCAGGTTGACAATGGTTTTCGAGGGGTGAAAATTTTCAATGTTACACTCTCAACTACATGCAATATTTATCATTACATTATACTGAATGTTTTATACAAATACATATAACAGTGAACCGTATAAAAGAGTATACAGTGAACACGCATAAATTCTGTGCAGTCGCTATTTTTTGTAATACCACCCATCGTCAAGCAATGTTGACTTTTGCTACGCTGGAGGGCGTGGCTTCATTATTCAGTGGGTAATAGTGTTTTTAGCAAATGTTTCTAGACCAATCAGATTCATCTAATTTACATGAAAGTATAATATTAATAAATATTGTAATATTCGTTAAAATTCTACAAAGAGTATCAAATTATGTACCAGCCAGTAAATAATTTTTCTAAAAATTACAATAAATATAATTACATTAGTTATACACTATATTTTTAGATTACATGCTACAACATTTTAAAGTGGATTCATCTGCCGTCAATGCCATTATCAACAGGAAGTGCTTGGATGCAAAGAGATCCAAAAAATGTTGACTGGACATCTGTATTGTCATTGAATTTACCAGTACATCTACCAAGAATATTTTTTGATTGATGTTGTATATGTAGTTTAAGGATAATAACATTTAAAGTTCAATAAATTTTGTAAATGTTATCAATCAGTATATTGTTATTTGTATGGTGAATTGATGTATATTTGTAAATTTTATGTAACATTTTTATGTCATTTCAGTTTTATTACTTGCGATGATTTTTTTGTAATCAAACAATAATTATGTAACCTTCACACTATTACTTTTATATTACTTTAGCTGTTTATGTAAATATTATGTTCAACAATGTATAGAATTATATTTTTATGATGACAGCTGTAAATATATGTTATATATTTCAATTTTTCTCCATTATTTTTATGTGAGCATGTGCTGCACATGAGCCACATGAGCCTCATGAGCCTCACGTGAGCAAAACTTGTGGTGAGCAAAATGATTCCTCACGTGAGCAAAAAATGCTAATGTTCATAATTTTTGCTCACGTGAGCATTTTACCTAATTTGCATGTTAAATTGCACATGAGACTCACGTGAGCAACTCAGGTGAGGAAATCTGGTTAGTCCTCACGTGAGCTGCTCATGAGCAAATTGTGAGAAGTTTTTGGTATGGGTCGCAAACGATAAATATTCGCTAGTTTCGCAACTTATGCCTAGGTCACACTTAAGCCGATGGTCTGGCAACTAAATTTTGGGCTGAAAGAACATGATCGACCGACACGATTATCCAGCGACATGGAGCAGTCACAATAATTTTCACCCTCAAATTCATAGATGTAGTTATTTTGTATCTATATATTTCAGCAAAAAGTACATTTACAGATGATTTTTCAAAAATTGCTTTAAAAATACAATTGAAATATTTAGATCATGTCTCATGAATGATTAATCACAGTTACCACAGAAACCAAATATTTGCTAAAAAAAGCTTAGGTACAAAAAAAAAATGTTGTGTCTTTCAATATTTTAGCTAATGGCCACTCATACAGTTTTCTTCATACAAGCTAATCACATTGGCTAAATTGTATAAGCAAATACAATATTTTTGGAGATGTTGTCATGGTAACCAGATACAAATCACAAAAGCATATTTAAAAATATATATTTTCATGCATTTAGAATAAACTGTGAAAATAATACATGTATGTTAGTCAATAATTATTTTGTATTTTATGGAGATTTTGTAAAGACAATTTATTTAAAAAAGCATATTTTATAATTTGAATTTGAAAGAATAATTTGTTACCATGGTTACAAAAATTTATGAGAAATCCACTGGTTTTATCTAATATTTGCAAGGTTTAGAAGAACATTTTCTATCTTATATTATCAAATTTTTTGTGCTTGTTATTTTTTCCACAACATATTCTGAAAATGATTTATTTTGGTATTTTCTTGAAAAATGAATTTTTGTGATATTCTGTTGCCATGGTTACAGAATATTTTTGAAAACCCATGGGTTTTGTTTTGTTTTTTTAGAATTAAGAATGTGGTCTTTCTATCCCATGCTTTCAATTTTCTTTAACATTTGGGATTTTTTCTAAATATGCTCTTAAAAATGGTAATTATTGTGAAAAATGAATTTTTGTGACATTTTGTTGCCATGGTTATAGAATATTATTTAAAAACCCATGGGTTATATTTTATTTTATTGAAATTAAGAAAGTGCTCTTTCTATTCCACATTATCAGATTTCTTTAACATGTGGGATTTTTTCTTACTATGCTCCTAAAAATGGTTATTATTGTGAAAAATGAATTTTTTTGACATTTCGTTGCCATGGTAACAGAAAATTTTTCAAAAACCCATGGGTTTTATTTCATTTTATTAAAATTAAGAATGTGCTCTTTCTATCCCATGTTATCAGATTTCTTCAACATGCGGGCCTTTTTCTTAATATGCTTCCAAAATATGTTGGATTTGAAGAAATATTGTAAAAAGTGAATTTTATGAAATGACCTATGTTAAATTGAAATTCAGTACCTTTAATAAATCCTATATTACTTTATCCTTATGGTAATCATTTATCATTTTGTATGTACTTCTCAGGAAAAAAAGATTAATTTATGGTACTATCATCAAAAATGCTCTGTTCCCGTGTTCAATAAAAGCAAAATTCACATATTTTTCAATTTTTTGCTTGGTTGCCATGTGCATTTACATGGTGCATTGTTTCCATGGCAACAAAGGCTGGCCAAAAAAATTATGTTGTCCAATGATGTTCCCTTGGTCCATGAAGCAACATATTAAAATTTTGTAAAAATCTGAAATGGTCATGAATCACCCCCTGCCTGGTTCTTACAAATAGCTGTACTTAATATGGGGAGAATTTAAGGAAAAGAGTAATAAGTTTCTTAAACAGAACTGTGACTGAATAAATTTAAAATGGGGCAAATTTTTGATTGAAGTGAAAATTAATGAAAATATCCCTGTATACAGTATTTACAACATCAAAAGAAGCAGACAAAGCAGCTGTATTACCTTATCTGCATGTTTCTCCAGATCCGTTTGTAGATGTACCAGCATGTCCAGTATACAGTCAGCGGCTGTATAGACAGGGAACCACACAATAGATCTCAGATTGTCCACGGTCAGTAGCCCGTCCTCCTGTCCAATTGCCCGTAACAGGGCAGTGTGGGCACAGTTCCACATGGTACGGCACGAGTTCTGGAGCAAAGTCCAGTGCTGCCCTCTATGAGCTAAGATCTAGAAATAAGGGGAGATAACTCAGAGTTAAAGAAACTAAATGATTTTGGCTAGAAATATAGAACATATACCAAAAGATACAATATTATTTGGGGCAATGAACATTTTTTGACAAGAAACAGGGAAACATAAAAATCTGTAAATTTGTAAATTGATAATGAGTTTAAATGGTGTTTTCTTGCTGTTTAATTCTTTTTATTTAACTCCAAGACTCTGTTTTACCTAGTGTTGCTTTTTTTAAAAATGATAAACCATAGTACAAGTAATACATGACTTGTTTCATAAGCAAAATGGCAATGAAATTAAATTTTTTGTAACTCACCACAGCCTTTTTGTAGTGAGCGAAAGTTTTGGTGAGGGATTCTGTGATTTCCTTGGTGGATATAATGACATTGTCTATCTCCTTCTGGGTCTGTTTAGGGACTGCGGGGGCATTGCTGGCCTCTGAGCGGTACGTCCTGGGGGTGTCCTCCTGTTCTGGGGGGCAGAAGAACATGGGCGGGGGAGCACTGCCTGAAGAAAATGAGAAAAGTTGTTACAGAAATGTACTTTGAATTGCAGAAAGAAATAACATACTATAATGATACACTATAATTAGACGAATGCGGCGCTCTTACGTGTAAAAATGACAGTTACAATTTTTTATCTGTAATGCCTAAAATAATTTTAATCAAAATCTTATTCTTACATTCATTTGTCAAGTTTATTGTAAACACTTTTTAATGTTTAACCATAATTTAGCAAAAAAACATTAAAATGTTGTATTATGTTGTATTATGAAAACACTAGTCTAATAAATAATTAGACTTAATAATAACAAAAAATTAAACTTAAAAACATAGTCACCAAGATGAAAAATAAATAATTTTGTTTGTGACAGAAAAAAAGATTGTATGGGATAAATGCTGAAGTGCTTGAAATAAAATAAAAAACATCACCCTGGAAATAAAATGCATGCATGGTATACTTGAATTGTACATGTGCAGGAAAAATAATTCACAATGGGAAAAAAAGATTTATTTATATTTCTTTGTGATGCAAGGCCCATAAGCATGCATGCAAAACATCTGGTAAAATATTTTGTGAAACATGTAGACAAAAATAATAACATAAGTATGTGTATCAAGTGAAGCACAAAGGGGAAATATAGGCAAGCACAATGATAGAAGTCCTGTCTTATAGTAGGTAAAAAAATGTGTGCTGCAAAAGGCTTTCTTCAAATAAGAGTGACAAACTTTAAAAATAGAAAATTTAAAATAGAAATAAATATATGCATATGGCTCCTGGGTTTGCTTATATGAATAAACTTATCTTTTAATTGACCATGACCTTTGAATTAAGACCAATCAGTAATTTGATTTTAACCTTGATCATATTAACCACATTTAGATCAATTCAAGTTTTGTTCTAATTGTTTTTATTAATCTAGTAAAGAGACAGATTCTGCCATACAAGTTAATGCACAATGGCTAAATTAACAAACTTGAACTTTCACCTTGACCTTTGACCATATGAATCAAAATTTTACATACTAGGTGATTTTCCAGGCATTCTCAGCTTATGTAGCTAATCAGAAATTTGTTGGTCACAGCATATCCAAGCATTTGCATCATCATTGATCATGTAAACAATATTGACTTTGAACTTTGTCCAAGTGACCCCAAAATCTATACATGCTATAGTCCTCCAATGAGATATATATGAACTTTAATTTGCACCACATATTTGTGAAATGGTCATGGTAATTATATTTTAGTGACTCTCAAAACTAGAATTCTTAGTTATCTTCCCCTAACAGTCCTCCAACTGCAGTAAACATGAAGTCTTTTTTGTTAAAGAGGTACCTCAGTAAAGTTATCACAGGCTGCATGGAGTATGTATGGAGTCAGACTGTTAGACAGACACAGTGAATGTAATGGGTCAGCACATTTTGATGTGGGGGCCCTTATAAGAAATTCTACTCTATACTAAATGTAATGCTTAGTGATGATAATTATAAATATCTCCTACTAAGACTCTCAGAATTGAGACACCTCTAATAAACAAAAAAAATAAATGAAATCATATGACCAAAAACCCAATATGATTGGACTACATGTAAAGCTAAGAGGAAGACAAGCCACCAAATGCAGAACAGAAGTATCTATATAAGGCTGCCGGAGCGTGGCGATTGTCGACCGCCACCAGATATATGTACCCTCTTTAGTGGTACCCTCTGTACTGGTACCCTGTGTTGTCTCAGTCTGGGACTGAGAACCAGCCAAATCAGGAGATTCAGTTTCCTTCAGATGATCAGGGACCTCTCCTAGAAGTGACATACGAAGCATGCAAAATGAAAGTAAACATGCACTTTACAGAAACCGTGGCTTGTAACAGTGTTGAAATTTCTGTCACTTTGTACTTTTTATAAATCTTGAAAAGATGCTGGACTCTTCATGCAATAAAATAATCTGAATATGTTATTGACAAACACAAGAATCACCACAAACTACAACAATCATGATGCAGACATAGACATGCAATTGATTCAAAATTGTTAAAGTCAACTTTAAGCAAATCTACAAAGACATTAAAATTTATTAAAAGTCTCTATTGGCTCATGTTGTGACATAATTATCCTCATAGGTTTGAATAAGAAATCTGACATGCTGTCTTGATCCTCATGAACAGATTCAAATGATCCTGTAACAAAGTTTAATAAAACCAGTGGTTAATCATGCTAATGTAACCCAACTAATGCCTTAAATCTAAGGCCATTACCTGTAGCCAGGGCTGCTGCTATCTCTATACCAGTAGCAGTGGTCCGTGGGCGGCTCTCATGTTCTGCTAGGTCGAGTGCATCCAAGCGTGATGCCTGTAGCCGAGCTAGCTCTCTGTCCTCATCCTCATCCAGCCTCTTTCTGCCTCGAGGCTCGACGGGCTTAGCTGGTCCCCCCTCCCAGCCCACAACAAGGGTACCAGCTGTCTCAAAACCAAACCATTCTTCATCCAAAAAGTTGGTTCTAAAAATGTTTGCAAACAATTTATTAAGGACATATGCAACGTACATGCAAGTAGGATACTAATGCATTTACTTATTCCATATTGTAGAATACATGTATTTAATATGTGTAAACTTTATAATTTAATCTTTAACGAAAAATTTTTTATCATATAGGTCTTCAGACTTTACCTGTACATGTTGGCAGTCCCCAACACTTTATCTCTGGTCTCCAGTCGTTGTAGAAAAGCTGAGAAATGACTCATTCCTTGCAGCAACACCAACTGAAAATTCAAGCAACAGATTCTCTTTTATGGTCCAACATAGGGAATCATTGATAATAAAGATTCTATTTACTAACGTTATAGTAACTTTTTTCAAAATTCCTGTTTGTCACTCAGTGAAATGGCCCCACCCAGCTTATTAACAAATATCGCTGCCCCTTTTTACCTGACATCGCCATGGCATCTCATCCACTGTCATCTTCCTCAGCTTCCTCTTCCTGTGCCACTGTCTGAACATGTCTGGGAAGTAGGTGGTGAAGGTCTCTATAGCCTGCAGGTAGAGTTCAACACAATGAAAAAATACAGGGAAATAGACGAATAAGTATAAAAGATAAAGAGTTCAACAGAGTGAAAAAAAATACAGGGAAATGGTATAAAAGATCAAGAGTTCAACATTTCTGTTTTATGTGAGATTTCTGGCTATATAAGCAATAAGATTTCTCCATGTTATCTGACCTTGAGTTCAGCCTCTTCCTGAGCGTGACGCTGGGTGTCTGTCATGTTAGGGTTCACCATTACAGGCTGAAAAGTATCAAAGTTATCTCAGAAAACCTGAACAATGCTGATGTCTATAATCATCATATTTCTTTTGAGATATCTCTCAAATATGTCTTTAATTAGAGAACATCTTGTTACACTAAATTAGGGCTCCCATGATGTTGTTTTTAATTTTTTTAATTTTAGCACAATAAGTGTAAACAATTATTTGACTGTATTTTAAATGAAAAAAAAAAATCACAATGATCTTAATAAAAAAAACACCTCTAATTTTTTACTATTCAAGTTAAAGTCATACCTCTCTCTCTCTTTTGAAATACTGTATTAATAAATTATGATCGCAGTAACATGCCAAATTTATTACCCTATACTGCCTGCGACGTCTTGGCTTGGTGGTGCTGGATTTAGCTGCGGCAATCTTAGAGCCCGGGATTTTAGGAGTTGTCATTTCCTACAAGTCAATCAACAATGTATTTTAAACATTCATTATCTATAACCATCATTTTTAATCAAAATTATATAATGTAGATAGCAATGTTTAACTTAGCATAATAAATGTCAAAGAGACCTGCTGCTTTGTTATTATTGGTACAGAATTCCCCCACATACCTTCTCCTTGGTGTATTCCACCATGGCTGCCGCGAACCTCTTTGGGTCGTCTCCAGACACAGTTACCACCCCTGGCTGTTTTCCCAGGTACTGACGCATTCCAATGATCTGCTCATTTCTCCTGAAAGATGGAAAATTTATTTTTTATTAACATATGTTCCCAGCTTTTGCTTTATATTGTAAAAGCTTTTGGTTGGTTAAGTCCATCACAGGGAAAAAAGTTCTCTTTCGGTGCATTTGAAAATTAAAATTTTATGTAAACTCTGAACTCAATGTTGAACCATATTAGATACAGTTTTTTTGAAAGAATAATATACTACAGATTTGGACATTATATACATATATGTTTTTTCATATACATGTATGAACACACAAATTTTGAATAGTATATCCCTCTTATGTGTTTAAAATTTCAATTTTTTCAAAAAAGGTTGTACCCAGCTATCACACAGAATTGTATATATATATAATTTTCTGAAGAGGCTATACTGTGTAAAATCCAAATCTTTATTAATGATTGATGAGATATAACAAGGATCTACTTACTTAGCGAGCCATGTCGATGCATCGTCACACCAGTCCATCACTTGATTGGCCATTCCTTCTGTTAGAGCTTTCTGAGCAACCTGGACAAAGAACTCCAGATAGCGATGGCGACGCTTAAACTTCACCACTGAAACAGAAGAGAATCATGAAAAAAAATTAATGGAATATATCATAAAAGTCATAATTATGTGTTTCAACAAACAATAAAAATGATAGAATATTTGAAATTTTGAACACCTATACATAAAAAAATCAGGAATATATATATGTCAAAAGACTAAACTGTATCAATTAATAATAAAAACATCTTCTTTGATATTCAATATTTTTCACTATGAGCAGGTAAGCAATGTAGGCATGAATACTTTACTTACCCTCCCTATAGGCCAGTTTACTGGGCAGGTAAGCTATGTAGGCATGGAGAATACTAGGATCCTCAAATCCTGACAGTTCATGCTCATATTGGGCTATAAACAAAATACGAAAAAAATATATTTCAAAAGCTGTTGCAAGGATGAGACTTGGTTTTCATTGGATGCTTTACTTAGTATTCAATCCAATTCTTAAGAGTTGAAGTGCTTTTTTCAACCTTGACACCAAGTTTATTACTGAACACACCTTGTTTGGATAGACTAAGCATGTGAGCTTCTAAAGCCTTAAGCTCTTCATTGACTGGTCCCTCAGCTTCCTCTTTACTGGCTCCCGGCCCCGCTCTCTTGGCCCTCTTCCTCTTCAGCGCATGCAGGGGCAGTGAGTCAGACATGTCGGTTTTCTCATCGGCAGACGTTTCTCCCCCTGAGAGGGCTCCTTTCTCTGTCATGTCCGTCTGCTCCTTCTCTTTGTGTTTTTTGTCCTTGGGATCCTCTCCTTCCAGAGCCAGCAGACGGCGCCCTGCCTCGTTTATGTTGTTAGCTAGCTGCTTGTGACCCCATGACCTCAAAACCTTAAAATACAAAACCAGGACAAATGTTAAACTCTTCTGAAGCATTAGGTCAATCTTTACTTTTATATGACAAAACAGTACTGAATTCAAGTTGATTGCTATCTTCTGTTTTAAACAGAAAGAAGGAGGAAAAATTGTTCAGAAATTGGATTAATTCTTTTATATTTAGATACAAAAGACAGAATTTGAAAAATGACAAAACAGTAAAACATTTTAAAGCCAACATGTCTAAACCAAACCTGCTGTTGGAGAATGGAGGCAGATTTTTAATTTTACTGTAGGAGTCCCTACCTTAGCCATACTGTAGGTTATACAGGCTGTCATATGATGGAGACTGTCTGCAATGCTCTGTTGTCTCTTCTGTCTGAGGCCAGCGGGAATTTCTTGTAGCACAACATGGCATCTCTGTAATACCTATTTAATAAACAGAGAATTCGAATAAGATTTTGAGGTTTAATTTTCTTGAATGCAGATTATCATCTACTATAATAAAACAGCAAACGTTTTGATAATGACCTGCACCACCGCCAGAGAGGGGATCTTGTAGAAGATGAGTGGTGCCAGAAGTCCGTAACACTGGACCACCGCCTGTAGAGCCAGATTAGCCTCGTTCAGCCACCCCGCCAACTCCAGCGCCACCAACATCTTCTCACACTCACTCAGCCGCTTCATCTGAAGGAGGAAATCAGGATTAGTACAGAATACAGTCAAACTTCTTAATATTAGTCTTGAAATTGATTGCACGGAGAAAAACTTCAAAGATATCCAAAGATTGAAATATTCATGGAAAATACTTCAAGAATAAATGGTTAAGAATTCCAAATCACTTCAATATATCCATGGTATCCATTCAATATATTCAAGTTCTAGTTATTATTGAATTTTCATTATCATGATAAGCTTTGTAAGTTATCTTCTCAAGTTTTCAGGTCATTATTGTATTCACAGTAGATACTGGTAAAGGGAGATAACTCATTGACATTATGATACCTGTCCGGTGAGGAGTGGTCCTTTATCATTGATGACATCACAGAAGAGTTCTCCTTCCTTAACACTCATGTCGACACTGATAAAGATACTGGTCAGGAACTGTCTCAACAGAACAGGGGATGAAACACACACTACCTTCTGGTTTAGTCTGCAATAGACATGTATATCAAAAATAGGTCATAGTGACATTCAAATGCATTTTCAGTTGTCGTCTTAGCCACTCCATATCTTTATTTTCTATAGCTAATTTTGAAACCTTTTCTTCCACAATTCAATGACTTGATTAATCTTCAAAGCATATCATTTGATAAGAATTGAAGTAACTAGGAGTCTTTGAGCCTCTAGAAAAAATGACTGAAACTTACTTCATCAATGTGACCTTGGAAGGTCCCTCTGACTTAGAGGTGAAGGTCACAGTTTGGGGGGCTGGGGGTTTGGCAATAAAGTGACCCCAGAGAACATCACATGCCTGCCGTGCAATGTCATAGCAACCAACCTGGTAGGCTATCTGCAAATAATAAATTAGCCAAAAATAACTGTCATGTTATTATTTTATAATGATAATTTTATTTAATTTAAACTCTTATATCATTTATTATTTGATTTATAGGGCTGGGTATTGGCCTGAGATTTTGTATTGCGATATATTCCGATATTTTTAACTCATATAGTGATATGTATTGCAATATTTTAAATGTAACAAAAAAGTCATTTTCTTACTATATTTACTTTAATTTGCATGCAGAATTTACATAACTATGATAAGTAACCAACATGGAAAAAAAATCTTGTTGATTTCATTCAGTTATGCTCTGTTGCAACCACTATTGAAATAACGACATTCATTTCAATAACAAACATAGGTTGCAACCACTATAGAAATAATGTTCACTTTTGAAATAAAGATTTCAACATGGATTAAAATATGGTTTTAGTTTTGTAATATTATCAACAACTATCAAATGATTATTTAAATCACTTTTGAAATTATAATTTCAATAACTATCTATATCTTCATTTAAGGACAGATGATACAAACAGTAAAACAAAATATGGATGCCTGGATTGGTATATATTTTTTGGTCTAATTTCATTGAAAATGATGCAAAAATATATTTCTAGAATATAAAGAAATTGTAAACCTTCCTTATTAATTTATATACTTAAATTATTTTTCTATATATTTTTCACACATAATCCAATTTTTGTAAAATTTTATATAAAAAAGTTAAAAAATATGCGGTGAAACTTTTCTTTAAATACTGGTCGTATTTCATTAGTGGTTGAAACCTATGTTAATCATATTATAAGCACTCTCCCCCATTATTAGATAATTATTTCAAAAGTGCTCGTACTTCAATAGTGGTTGAAACCTATGGTTATCATATTGAAATGCTCTCTCACCCACTATTGAAGTAATTATTTCAATAATGGTCGTATTTCAATAGTGGTTTATATCTATGTTTGTTATTGAAATGCACTCTTAACCACTATTGATATAATCATTTCAATAGTGGTCGTATTTCAATAGTGGTACTAACTATGTTTGCTATTGAAATGCACTCTTAACCACTATTGATATAATCATTTCAATAGTGGTCGTATTTCAATAGTGGTTACTAACTATGTTTGCTATTGAAATGCAATCTCAACCACTATTGATATAATTATATCAATAGTGGTCGTATTTCATTAGTGGTTACTAACTATGTTTGCTATTGAAATGCACTCTCAACCACTATTGATATAATTATTTCAATAGTGGTCGTTATTTCAATAGTGGTTGCAACAATGCTCTGAAATGTTCCCACAAAACAACTTCTGACTTACTGTTTGGCTTAATAAGAAACTTTCATATGTCCATTTTTATATTTAATGACAAAATTCCTTAATCTAAGCATATTGCCAATATATCGATATTACAAAATCGTATTGCGATACGATATTTTTTGTCATTGTATTGCAATATATTGAAATATCGATATTATTGCCCAGCCCTATTGATTTATTTCTTGCACTTGCATGTGTACAATTGTATTCTATTTTGTATCCTGAAAATTCAGATGTTTTATTTTTGCTAAATCTGTGAAATTCATCAATTATCAATCCTTGGTGGTGCTCAAAATACCACGGTAGTATGTAGTTGGAAGTGGTGGTGTTGGTTCAGGGAAGGGGGGACAAAAACCTTGATTAGTTAACCTTATGACCTAATTTTGTTTATAATAAATTCTACTGCCAAAAAAAATCATAACATTAATATACACTGCATTAGCTAATTAAACCATTTTAATCCTATATGTTGTACTCTTTAAAAAATCCATTTAATCTTTTTCCCTATAGAGGATTTACTAGCAGAAATCTAAATGACTAATCTTAATTAGGAGAACTTATAGACTAATGCATGACCCTGTCCCTGAGTAAGGTCCCAGGTAAACCTAGTAACACACTGAGGAATTAATCTGTGTGCATTAGGTGTTTGGGCTGTCCTTAATCTTAGGTCATTGCTAAGAAGTGCCTCTACGAGAAATTATTAATTCAGAACAGTGAAGGCTGCAGGAGTGAAACTTCTCAATTATGCTGGACAGGTAAGAATGTTTCTTTAATGCTTTAGAAAAATTATTTTCATTTAATATATTAAATGATTTCTTGAAATTTCATGGCAATTTATTCAATTTTGTATCAATAAGAGTCTAATGCATAAAGAGAAAATACTAAGATTACTATCACTTGAATTTTCTTGTTAGTTTATGAAGTTTTAATTAATTGTTGAAATATTCTAGTAATTTTAAATTCTTGAATTAAACAGTGATCAGTACTTTCCTCCAGAGGAGGGTCAGACCCCCTCCCTGCCTAGTATCCACAAAACAGAAATCATTGTGAAAGAAAAAGACCCCCGACAGAAGATAGAGGAAGAGACCGATGAAATAGAACTGTTTGTGATCCCAAAATATGTTGACGAGGATGAAAAAGTCCAAGAATTGATCAAAACAATGATGGAAAGCTACGCAGAGTTGGCAAAGGAAAATGACAAAATCAGACGCGTCTGGCACAGTGAAGTAGACGAGATATTCGACAGATACAATGCCGAAATAAACGCGACGAAGGACGAGCATCTGACAACATTACGCACACATCAGTACCTTCTGAGGACCTACATTAGAGGCATGCTGAAGACGATTAAGAAAAACAGAAGCATGCTGAACAAAAACAAATTCTCGCACATTGCAAGGTACCAATCCAAATTAAAGGAATACAATGATATGCCCACCAAACGTCAGATCAAAATTCCTCCATTGATCACCAAAACTGTCAAGGGTACCGAACTCTCGGCTGAATTTGGAGAACTGAAATCTTCATTAACACAGACTTATGTGGAGAAGAAGAAAATGGCAAAGGCCTCGCTTCTGGATGAACAGGCTGTGATTGTGGCAAGCGTACCTACGGGTCTGAAAAACCTGTGTAAAGTGGCATGCGTGGGGACCCATGAAGCATGGGTCAACGGGACGGACCAGACCCTGACATGTGTGGATATTTTTGGGGCCATTCAGGGAACGGTCAAAACCACCTGCACACTGCACCCCAACGACATCACAATGACCAGGAGAGGGGAACTAGTCTACACAAACTCTTTCAAAAACATGGTGAGCATTGTCAAACATGGAAAGTCTGAGACTTTTTTGACCACGCTGGAAAACTGGCATCCACAAGGGATCTGTGACACAAGGAATGGGGACATTGTTGTCAGCCAAGTCACATCAGACTTCTCCAAATACAAAGTTGTTCGCTATGATGGGAAGACGGCAGAAGTGAAGCAAGAAATTGAGATGGACGACAAAGGCTTCAACATTTTCACTGGAGGGAAATATCAAATCTTCATGTCTGAGAACATCAATGAAGACATTTGTTGTTCAGACCGCAATGCAAAGTCCATCCTTGCATTCAACAAAATTGGTTCCGTCCAATTCCGTTACGATGGGAAAGCCTCTGGGATAAAGAAAACCTTTACCCCCAAACAGATTGTGACTGATTCTAAAGGTCAGGTCATTGTGACAGATTATAAGAATGACTGCCTTCATGTCCTGGATCAAACTGGTCAGTTTGTGAGACTAGTGGACATTAAAGGGCTGGATCGACCCACGGGTCTGGGTCTGGACAAGGAGGGTCGACTGTGGGTCACTCTCTACCACTCAGGAGAGATCAAAGTCATTCAGTACATGAAATAAATCCGACAGTTGTTTTGTGTTGCGAGTGTGGCTTTTTTTTGTTACGTTGTTGGAATAAAACTGAAGATGAACTTTGCCTCCTTTTGATTTTATTATTTATCAAGATTTAACTTTGCATCAAGGGAAGTCAACATGAATTGATAGTCTTACTTTGGATAGTTACTTATTACATAACATGAAATCAAACAAGAATTATGTGTCAGGGTTATTTCCATTATCATAATGCAATACCCAATTTAAAAAAAAAAATCAGTACTTTAAGGCTTTTTGTAAGAAAAATTTCTTGGGACATTTATAGTGTAAACTTTTCTTGCACATAATTTTCTATGCTCACTAGGGTGAACAAATTCAGCATATATATTAAGTATTCTGACCTTCAAGTACTGATTCATTTGCTATTGCATTGCTATAGTTTAAAAATATACAATGAAACAAAATGTATGGACATTCCAGACCATATAGGCAGGATTGCAATGTGTAATTTGTAAATATTCTGTGCAATTCTTGATTAACATGCATGTATCATTGCTGTGTCTGAAATTTTCCCTACCTGACTGAGGAAGCCCCATGTCATCAATACAGGTAGGGGGTGGGAGGCCAGGACAGGTTTAGAACTCTCCCCCACCCCTCCTCCAATCAACTGACCATCAGTGTTATAGGCCGCCACCGCAAAGACGTATCGCTCATTGGGCTGAAGTCCTGACACTCGTAACTCACATCTATAACTGGGCACCTACATGGGCACACAAAGAGTGTGCAATGAGACATACATTTCCAAGAAAAATCATTTTTGGAAATATTAAGATATCAAAAAGGACAAAATACTTACTAGATAATTTACTGATATTCTAGAGAAATAAAAATATTTCTACATTCTATGTTCATTTTAAATTAAAGTTTATTTGAAATAAGTCAAGAAATATGCTTTAAGTAACCTTTTGACCCTTAATCTCTCACATTGAGTCACTTTTTGCATTAGGTTATCTCCCGTTACTAAGAATTTAGAATTTACCTCTTCACCAGTCCCCGGGAAGAAATGGTCATTCAATCTGACCTTGACATTACTGCCTGAAGAGGAACGAGCAAAGATTCTGTACCAAGCCACCTAAAAATTAAAATTTGTTAAGACACTTCAGTCAAAGTCCAAAGAGAGTAAAACTTAGAACTAACAGAAATACTCAAAATAGCAGCCATATTCTTGAAAGTTAGACATAAAGAATGAAGTAGCCAAACCTCCTGGCCATCTTCTGAGGAGAATGGTGCCGGTTTGAAGACCATCATGGTGTCGGTGCGACACAGCAATATGGGGGGAGGGGGCACCTTGCGGGGTTTGTCTGGGACTTCTGGGACATTAGTGTTCTCAGTGTAGATCCTCTTCTCGTCTGTCTGACTCTTCTGGATCATATTGACTGCATCCTATAGCATAAAATAACAAATAAGACTGCATTCTGGGGTATCATATCATATACAATTACCAAAAAAAAAAAGAGTATTATACAGCATTGCATTATGCAAGATTTGGTATTTATTATCTTACATAAACAGCTCTTTCCAATTAAAAAAAATGCCATGTGTAAAGGTTTTGCTTAATTTACTAATTATAATATTACATACACATTTTATAAAAAAAAAATTATTTCTCATAAGAATTATATCAACCTACATTAATTCCTATCCCATTTTTTATAGAATTATTTTGAATGTCTTTCTTCATATTACTGCAAATTTCAAATAAGTCCTTAAATGCTTTTAAAGTGACTTAGAATCTGGATCCATTCCAATCTTCTAAAACATTTACCTGCAGTAGACCCTTGTTTGTGACTCCAGAGTTACTGAGGAGTAGAGACTCCTGCATAAACAGCAGGGCCTTAGACAGGTAGTTCTTCCTGCAGGCTCCTAGGAGCTCCTTATAATCCTCGATGGAGGCAGGGTTCAGATCAGTACTGCTCTCCTAAAAAACACCAAGCAGTCAGTAATGGTCCTCAAGACTACTGTAGAAGCACAAATTTTCGTGTGGATAAAATTTCGTTATCAAAAGTAGTTTTGTGGGCATTTAATTTCGATGTTTTGAAAGAAAACATATTCAATATATAATCATATAAAATTCTGTGTGGGATTTAATTTCGTTGATAATTTGTTAACAACATAATAAACGAAATTTAACCCCCACGAATATTTGTGCTTTTACAGTCTGTATTTTACCTATGTCCTGTTTAACAGGTCTGGACGATTTCCAAATAAGGAAGTCAAGAGTGATAACAATTGCTATAAATATAAATACACAGAATAAACAAGGTGCTTGTCCTTCTGACCAATCAGATAACAGCATTTATACAAACCCATAAGAAAATATTAAATAAAATATTTGGTTTTATAGTTTTTGCTCAAAAGAATTTTTTAGGACAAACTCTTTTAAAACTTTATGCATATTTAGGAATAATATTATGTTTATGACAATTTAATTCTACCATGAACAAACACGACTTGAAAGCTTAGAATACGACTTTTAAGTGAGATTAAAAACCTGTCACTAGGAGGTAATAATCCCAAAAGTTAAACTTATGTTAAAAATATGAAATAAATACGGAAACTTTTTTAGTTTTTAAAGCATGATATGAAAATCTTATCAAATTGTACATGTAACAGTTTTCATTATTTTTTGAGTTTTTATAACAAAATTGCTAATGCAGTTTCTGGTATGCGATGCAAGAAATTGGTTTTATAAAAACACATTCATGTATAATTATTCTCTATTTCTCCACGATTTACACCTTTTCTTATGCCCATTTAAAGTCTTCATAGCTTGTTATTTGGCGCTCATGAAACCCATGATATTTTAATCTGTTATAGTAGTCTATATTATAAACAGTACTGTTGTCTGAGGTGGATCTATACACATGGAAATTAAGCATCATCGATGAAAATAAGACCTCTAAGCAAAATTATATTTACCAGCATATAGTATATTCTGGTAAATGTTATAATTTAACTTGATAAAAACCTGCTGCTTGGTGTTAAATTTATTCCTCCATAAAAGATAACATTGTATCATGCATTAATTTTTTCTTCACCGAGTAAAAATATCAACCTGAAGGTTGTTCACGGTAAATATGTGGCAAATACCTTGTACTTTAAAAGTCTTCATCAGTCTTACTTCTGAAGACATTTTGTTTAAAAAATCTTTTTGAGGAAAAAAATAAAAGCATGCGTTATCTTTTTTTCTTTAAAAATATGTTTTGGGATATGTAAAAATACTGTTGTCTGATTGGACAGAAAAATAATTACGTGTACATGATGTATATTAAGAGCAACTTTCAGTTATCGTTCCTGACTTCCATATTTGGAAATCGTCCAGACCTGTTTAAGTTCAGTTAAAGGGACAGTTCCACTGGCTAAACATTCAATTCTTTTCAAACAAAAAAGACAAAGACTAGAAGTGATTTCTAGCGCAAGTTTAAGAAATTAAACAGGAGTCTATCCATTTAATGATTTTTTGATACTTCATCCATACAGTAAATCACACTTAAAGTGAACACACTTTTAACAAACTGCAGCTCACATTAAAGTGATTCTCATTCCCAATCGCTTTAAAACATATTGTGAAATTAACAGATATGACAAAATGCAAGTATACATACCTGTTTAGAAAGGTCCTTCCTTTTAAATGGTTTGGGTATAATCTCTGCCGGGTCAGGTCCCATGAAGGCCAGCTTTAGACAGACGCGGTGGTACATCAGAATCAGCTCTAGATGGAGGTCCTTAATTGTGTTCCACACAGCTGTGGCTGACCCCTTACCCCCCTCCTCTGTGGGCGAGGCTTCTTTCTTCCCCTCCCCCTCATCTGCCGACTTGACCCCCTCAGTACGGTTTGTGTCTCTCTGAGAGGCCGGCTCTGGACTGAAAACCTCATCCTGTATGTCCTGTGGGTTACATAGTTAAGGGAGAATGAAAGGCAAAACTGGAAAGTGGACTTTTTCCATATTCTTAGGGTTTATAAACCCTCTGCTCACTCATATAAAATGTTGCTTAAACCTTTATGATTTTCCAAAAGAAATGTATTTTATAAGTAAAATACAAACAAATTATAGCATAGCTTGTGGGGCAAAATTGGACAAGAAAGACACTTCACCATGGCGAATCTATAAAGGAATAATAGACATTTATGTCACTAAGAGTTATATCTCTTATCAGAGTATCAATGAACCTTAAAGAAATACTCAACAAATCCAGGTTTGGAAGTTTTTTTTGTTTTTTTTAAACATTAAATGACCTCAAATTTTTTCATAACTATGTTAATAAAATCAAACTACAGTGTACTAGGCAAAATATAACAAACAAGGAATGAAATTAGATACACAACAACTCAAGGGTTTAAACTCACAAAAAACACTCAATGACAAAACAATATCTGAGTTTCTCATAAGCAAGTATTTCAGGCTGCAAATGATGGGATTTCCTTACAAAACGGGAAATCATGCAAATAATACATGGTTAGATTAAATTAACAAAACACGCACAAGACATGCATTCTGAAATCTGATGAGAATTTATGTGAAACCTATAAATCTCAAATGTAAAAAAAGAGGGATAAAATCATGAATGATGCAGTAATCGTGTCAGGGTGATAAATGTTAAATTTCACAGAGTCATGTGATTAGCTGCATGACCATCTTCCACCAATGAGTTGTCATGGCAACACAGGCAGTTAGAATGTGGCCTTGAGGGGTCATGTGACATTAGGTCCAGGTCACTTACCAGACTTAGTAAATCACTTGCGATACTTTTTGTGTCCAGCTCTAAGTTTGTTGGGGATTTCTTTGGAGACATCATTTGATGTTCCTCCAACTGAATTCATCACCAAAAGTGGTTATTGTACCATATATAAACCAATAACAGTTTTGTTCAGATTGTTAAAAATTATTTTATATCTGTTTAAAATTGCTTTCTGCATTGATTTACCAATATCTAAATTTTCTAAATCCGAATTGCAAATCATATGTCTCGCAACATCATAAAAATGCTGACCATTTTTATAACATTATTATTCAAAATTATTTTATAGTCAAGTTCTCCAAACAAGAAGTAGTACACTAAACATTTTACTGAACAATTACAAGTACTTTACTTCTAAATTTACTGGTGTTTGCTAGACCTACCTTTGCCCAGCTGACGTCCGCGATGGACTTCCCATCACTGAGAGCTACTGCCTGTCGAGCGTATGAGACATTTTTGAGACCGAGATCCAGTATATCTCGAGCCTGCAGCAGTTGTTGTCGTGGGTTGACGTTGAGCATTGACGATGACAACATGGAGGTCCGTGACACCAGGTGGTGCTGGCTTCCTTCCTGTCCCACCTCATCCAGTGACATCTTGGAACCACGCAATGCAAATGTGGCCTCTGAAAAAGGGCAGGGAACAAAGGATGTTACTGATCGAGACCATTATGTTTTATATGTTTGGATTTATGCCTCCACTGATCATAATGTAATAGTTTGCACATAAAGAATAAAGTCAGGCATAGAAGTTTGTCAAGAATGCTGTACTCAATATCCATATTAATTTTAACATTTTAACAGATTCATTTTCTTAATTTTTTCATAAAAACTTATAGCATACTTTCTCTGAAATAGTGAATCAATATAAACATTATGATCTATCATAGTTTTAACCAGATCTTTCAAAACACCTTCCTGAAATAAAAATAGATACAGCTGTACATGTAAACCAATCTCCTTGTAGAAAAATGCAAAAGGACCTATTACTAATAGTTTTATTGATCGAAAAATCAAGATGTTCAACTATAGACACGGAATTCCCTTCTTTGCTCTATGTTCAGCTAAATTACCATATCAAGACCAATATTTTATGGCAACTCAGTGTAAACATCTACAAATCATACCCATGTGGAAAAGAGGCATTTGTGTTTCAAAGCTTCATTCATGCATACCGGTACTTTGAAACTTTGTGAAAATGGTATTTTTGATTCAATTATGGTTAATTAGCAGCATGCTATTTGGTGAATTGGAAATAAAAATAGATCTTTTGAATCAATGAATTTAATATGTAGTTGTTGATCTGATAGAAGAGCAAGTCAAACATTTTCTTCACACGAAAATCACAGCAAATTCTGCAGCATGGTTTTAAAAAAACAACCAGAAGTCTCTGTTGAGACTGTAGCTCTACTGGTTTGTATTTATAACAAAGGATGAGAAGCCATTGACATCAGACCAAAACTGTAGAAGGAGTAGCGTTTTAAAGGAATTTCACAGAAAATTCTATTTTTAGTAACCATGGCAACACCATTCATCGAAATCAAAATCCGGTGCACTATTTTATGTATCTTAGTATAGTCTACTCGTGTGCCAAGTTATATTGAAATCAGATCAAAACTGTAGGAGGAGTACCATTTAAGGAATTTCACAGAAAATTATATTTTTAGTAACCATGGCAACACCGTTAATCGAAATAAAAAAACTAATGCATTATTTTATTATCTTAGTGAAGTCTACTTGTGTGCCAAGTTATATTGAAATCAGATCAAAACTGTAGGAGGAGTACCATTTAAAGGAATTTCACAGAAAATTATATTTTTAGTAACCATGGCAACACCGTTAATCGAAATAAAGAAACTAATGCATTATTTTATGTATCTTAGTGAAGTCTACTTGTGTGCCAAGTTATATTGAAATCAGACCAAAACTGTTGGAGGAGTAGCGTTTTAATGGAATTTCACAGAAAATTCTATTTTTAGTAACCATGGCAACACCGTGCATTGAAATAAAAAACCAATGCACTATTTTATGTATCTTAGTGTAGTTTACTTGTGTGCCAAGTTATATTGAAATCAGATCAAAACTGTAGGAGAAGTAGCGTTTTAATGGAATTTCACAGAAAATTCTATTTTTAGTAACCATGGCAACACCGTTAATCGAAATAAAAAACCAATGCACTATTTTATGTATTTTAGTGTAGTCTATTTGTGTGCCAAGTTATATTGAAATCAGACCAAAACTGTAGGAGGAGTAGCGTTTTGAAAAATTGTTTACAGACAGACGGACAGCTAGACAGCTAGACAGACGGACGGACGACGGACACCTTACTATCGCATAAGCTCTTCTGGTCTCTGACCAGTAGAGCTAGAAATGATATCTAAATGACCTGTGCAAATTTTAGAAATACATCATAAAAGTTCAAATATAACAATATTACTTTTCAAACAATTAGGTCAAATTCATGCAGAAAAAAATTAAATCTTGGATATGGTAAGGTTTTTTGAACAGCATAAAATAAATTTCGTTTTTTTAACTCTAGACGAATCTTTATCAAAGTTCATACATTCAATCATAGAATTTTTAAATTAACACTTCAAAATTCTTTTGCTAATTCACTAGTCAGTCATACAGAGCTACAAATCAAACAAGCGTGAAGTCAGCAGACACTCTATCTGCTGAAGCGTAAAGCCAGGTCTGTCACGCCTGAACGACACTCAGCTCTTACCACGCGTACTGGATAAACGATAAGACGTGGGCGTGCTGGCCTCGTCTGGAGAAAGCTTGGAACTCTGGGTAACTAATTTAGATCTTAACAATCCTGGTGGTCGATAAAGGAACAAGGAAACAGAATACATATTACGCAATAAGGATCAAGATAAAAGAAAGTTTGTTTTTTTAAATTCAAACAAATAATGTTCTTATACTATGTGATGTTATGTGCAATATGGTCCATGCCAATGTAAAAAAGAAAAAAATTGAGTAATATTATGCTGTGCTGTAAAAATTGGATTAAAACTCTTAAATCCTGTTTTAAAAAATCAGATTGAGTCTGACAACTAATGCTTTTGAAAAATTAAAATCATTACAAAGAACTTGTCAGTTTGTACTCTTGAAGGGAAAATGGCAGATTTAATGATAATAAACTACATGTATAATGATCATTCATCATCCGCATTCAACAACAAATATTATCATTTTGTCTCCAAAATTACATATAATTTCATCAAGATTAAAGAATATTCTTCCAACAATCAAAAGCAAACACATTGATGGGGAAAAAAAAGAAGCATTAACCATGCAGAACCAATAAGATCCCTTTAACCATAAAATAAATTGCAAATTTCAATTAAATAGAAACTATATTTTTAATTCAGAATTTAATAGGTATAAATTTTATTTCTTACCATCATCAATGTGAGCGCTGCTCTCAAAAACCAGGGCCAGTCTCAGCACCACTTCCGCGGTCAGGGCAGGGTCCACACTGCTGATACCACACCAACATAGGACCTTGTGTACCACGTCCAGAATGTACACCCACTGTAACAGAACAGAATATTTATATGTGGTCAGTGCACGGTCAACACTGCTGATACCAAACCAACATAGGACCTTGTGTACCACTTCCAGAATGTACACCCACTGTAACAGAACAGAATATTTATATGTGGTCAGTGCAGGGTCCACACTGCTGATACCACGCCAACATAGGACCTTGTGTACCACGTCCAGAATGTACAACCACTGAAACAGAACAGAATATTTATAAGTGGTCAGTGCAGGGTCCACACTGCTGATACCACGCCAACACAGGACCTAGTGGACCACGTCCAGAATGTACACCCACTGTAACAGAACAGAATATTTATATGTGGTCAGTGAAGGGTCCACACTGCTGATACCACACCAACACAGGACCTTGTGTACCACGTCCAGAATGTAAACCCACTGTTGCAGAATGAAAGATTTTATAGACACTGCTATAATATACACCAAATGATCAGTTCTATTCTAAGCAAAGGGAATAGACTTCTTATAAAGGAAATAACCACATGTGTAGGTTATGTAAAACAATGTATTCATATATGAATAGATTTTGATATTAATTTGACATTTTGCCCCCTTATCCAACAAAATACTTCCTTTTACCCTGCCAAACAAATTTTATATAAGGGAGGTAAATCAAACAAATCCAACTTACTGGCAGAAAACACATCCAATGGACTAGTCAGTCTCATGAAATTTTCGAAAACAACAATCTTGGAAGTACGAGTTTGGATCAAAATAACCAGACACTTCAAAGAAATCAGAAAAATCAGGAAAATTCAACTTATTTGGGTTTTCCATTTTCTGGAGGTACTTTGGGTTACAGACCTTAGTTGGATTTTTCTAGAGATACTTTGGGTATACATACCTTATTTGGGTTTTCCATTTTCTGGAGATACTTTGGGTTGTCTGCTGAACCGGACTGGTGTTTCTGGAACACTGACTTGGTTTTGTTCCAAAGGAAGAGAGCTGCATCTACAACCATATCTACCTCAATCTTGGAGGGCTAAAATGAAATGAAATCACTGAGTATAATAAAATTAGGATTTTATTGATTTCCCTTGATAATAAAATGTATCAATTTTTTTCTTAATTTCTAGTTACTTTTAATTGATTATAACTAAAGAAAATTTTCAGAAATATGTGTTTAAATCCCCATTCTCTCTTCCCTATCTTTCTTTTGCTTTATGTGCTATCTTCAAATTTTAGTACATGTAATGAGACACATAGATGTTGGCAATTAACTTTCTAGATAAAACATGTATATCTTACCACAAATGGCCCATTAACAATAGACATCATGACCTCAGCCACTTGAATCAAGTCATCATTTCCACTGTGAGATCTGCTGGAAGTAGCTATAATAACAGAAAAACAGAAATGATGAAAAATTGATTTTTATATATACATGTAGTTTTAAGTTGGAAAAACAAAGTAAAAGTTCATACCATCATGTTGTTTGCATATTAACACTTTACGTAGGTCTCCTACCTTGTTGTGACTCTGGTGCTGTTTTGGGTTCTGCGGTTTGCCCTCCATCCTTCTCGACGTCATCCACGACGGAGGCCATGTTACGTTTGTGTCGTCTGCTGGGGTTCACTTTCTCCATGGCCAGCAGGAGTTCCAGGGCCTTCTCATCCCAGCTATACTTGTTGTTGTTCAGAATCTACAGAAATTTATATCTCTCTGAGTAAAAGTGCTTTGTTTTGGAGAATGCAACCATCTTTGCAAGTGGTGCTTTAATTGGTCTTCAGGAGTTAGTACCAACAATTTTAAAACTTGTTGCCATTAGCTGCCATATAGGCGCATTGGTATTTCACAAACATGTTTTGCTTTTCTTATTTCAACAATACTATTGTAGACTTTAAAGCCTGTTTTTACCTACCCTGATATAAGTAAGGACATTCTCAATCAAGGTATCAAACACATCCCATTGTTCAAAGCTGTAGGCCAGCTTCACCAGACGAATGGCTCCCTCAATAGAACTGCCATCCTCACCTGCAAGATCAAAGGAAAATTTGCACAACTGTCTTTCAATATCATTTAACTTTTTTTTTCTTTCAAATTGAACTATGATTAAAGATTCCTTTCCCTTTTAGATTCGATTGAATAGATTACCGAACTCTGAATAAAAAATTTAAAATATATTTAACATTTCTTTGCAAAATAGATCAGAATAAAGTCTATTGATGTGGACACTTTCCACTGTAGTCCAGCTGTCCCTACCTTTGGAGGCCATGTCCATGACACTGGAGTCCTTGATGATTCCGGCCAGAGCAGGGAGATGGACACTGCTGGTCGGCTTAATGGATGACCCCCGATGTCCTCCACCTCCTGTGATATACACACACACAAAATTTTCAATGTTAAAGTTAATTTAATTTGAGGATTTTTTTAACAACAAGCTAATTTTTTTCAAAAACAAGTTTTAAAATGTTTTTTTTTGACCAGTGATTTTGAAAAAGAAAAAGGTTTGAAATATGTTATAAAGATGGTAAAAAATATGATATCAGAAAAAATCAATATATACCTGCGAGAATCTCTTGTCCTGCCATGAAGAGTTCAGCATACACGTCTAGTATTTCTACCTCTGAGTCAGAAGCAGGAGGGGCTGTCAGAAGAATCCGACGATTTGTGTCAGTCAGACTTTCTAGAATGCACAAGAACTGGGCTGCACTGCCTTCAAACATGTCCGCCAGCAGCTTCTCTGATGGAGTCCTGGGCCATGTCAGCTATAAAATGCATCACATCCTTTACTGTTTATCAGTGAGAATACCAAACAAAACAATACTTTAAGTTCACTGTCTAACATTAGGCAATTAAAGATTAAAGTTTGATTGAATGATTAAATCAGACAACTGAATGGTGCTTATTTTACCATTTATTCTTGAAATAAAGCTGCTCTGATTGTAAGTCATGAAAAATACCCCGGATATCCAGAATTTAAAGTGGACACATGCATGAGACACTTCCTCAAGATCAGCTTTAAGGCCAGGGAGGGGGGGGGGGGGGGGGGGGGGGGGGTTCTCAGTATTGGATACTTACATGGGAGGCCTCCTTGAGATTAGCTCTTGTTTTGGGTCTCAATAAAGCCTTAGGTTTCCTCCTTGTTTCATACACTGATCTCTTAAACACCATTATGGCCATCTGTAATTAAAGATCAAAATATAATTAAATTCAGTAAATTTTAACAAAACATAATAATGTCAACTTCAGGCTGTGACCTTGACCTCTGCTGACCTTGACAGTGGCGGTCCTGAAGGTGATCTCGGACAGGGGCGTCTCTATAGAACTACTCAGGTTCTCCAGGTTACTCAGCTCATTGATCTTGGCTAACCCTCTCCTGGCAAAGGCCTGAAAAAGTGATTTATTCAAAATTATATAAAACTCAGGAATATATATATGAACGGTCTGTGAACTGAAATTCAATCATTTAAAGTTGAAGGTTTTTGAACAGAGATTTTGTATAAACATTTTAAGAAAAAATTCATCATTATCATTTTGTGAATAAATTGTTCTGATCTCTAACATGTTAGCCAAAAATATAAATAAAAGAAACAAAACAGTTTTCTAATTTCCACTGAATGAGTCTTAAACAATTGTCTCTGATTAGAGCTCCCACTTACCTCTGCATGTTGTGATTGTTTACAGTCAAAGTAACACTGACAGACGGCGGTGTAGAGGGTGGCCCTCCAGGGGAGGTACTTCACAGCCAGGAGGGGGACGGAGGTCTCCATACACATACTGGCCCACAGCAGGTACTCCAGGGCCTACAATGTCAACACGTCACTTACTGAAGGTCAATCAGTAAAATGAAAATTCACTTATATATTCACAGCAATTTACATCACTTTCATTTCTCAGTTGATACTAATATTTTCATACAACTGAGTATACATGTAGCTCAACTTGTAACCTACCCTTGAGGAGTGTCCTAGAGACATGAGATGACGTGAAATGCTGTAGATGTGAACAGTACCTGTAACAGAATCAAGTATACTTGTCACATATAATGACCTTATTGCTATAACATGTGCATTTACCACCTCATTTTTCCATGGTGTACTGACACTTGCTCGAAAGCAAAATGACTTTTTATAACATTAGAAGACTTTAGACATTTCACAATGTTGTTTCTTGGTACATGTATCATAAACTTCATGAGTCTGAGATAACAAACTTTGATTGTATATTGATTTCATGGTGGAATGGGAATATGTCACCACCTGCTGAATTAAAGCTCACACTACCAATAAAATGTACTATATTTCAGCCTACCATTGTACACCAGCCAGCACAGTGTTTCTTTTGGGAGCACGACCTGCATGACGAGTCGGAGGAAATTCAGGATGAGGACACACCTTTCCACGGACTGTTTGTTCTGGAGTTTGGGATCACTAGCCTTCACCATCTGGTACATACTGATGCTCTTACCCATCAGAGCTCGGAACTATTGAAATAAATAAAGCCTCACTGAAACATGGACCTATAAATTTAAAGCTATACAATTCTAAAAAATTGATCACCTATAAATGTCAAACAATAAATGGTTTAAAACGAGAAATTCTTTAAACTGACCCTTGCCATTTTTGAGAGCTAGACCTTTTATATGGTCCAGATAAAATTTCAATTCCAACATGAGAGGTGTAATGCATAAAAGTAAATCATGTTTCATTTTAATAAAGTGTAGTGCAATTAACTGTAAAAACAAATATATTACATACATGTATAATTCAATTGATAAAGATAACAAGTCTGCACTGCCCATTAAGTAGAACATGTATTTTAAATGAATAGCAAAAACTTACAGTGAGACCGGCATTTTCTGAATCAAATCCGCCTGGGAAAAACATTTTCTTAAAGGCATCTACGTCAGTTATTTCTTCTACGTTGAGATTCCCAAAGTGCATCAGATATCTATCATAGCACTGCCACAGGGCAATACTGTACTCCTTTAATAAAAATGATAAAATCTTAGTTAAATTTTTAAAGGACTTTAGTATAAATCAACATTTTACATGTAGTTGTTAAAAAAAATTAATTGCTCGCTATTTTGTATCAAATAGGGCAATCAAGGTATAAAACATGTGCAATTATGATATGATTTATAATCTTTATTTACAGTGAACCTTCAGATATCCGGACGCCAGATATCCGGATGCTTCAGTATCCCGACGACTTTTCATGGGAACAGAATTTTTTATTGTTATTTTGTCTTGTTTTACTTGTAATTCAGATATCTGGACGCTTCACATATTCGGAAAAATTGACAAGGAACCAAAGCGTCCAGATAAATGAGGCTCCACTGTATACTGGTCATCTTTCATTCATTCATCCTTATTTCCCTCATTAAAGTATTATGCAAAGACATGAATTCAAATATATGCAATCATGGACATTTATTCTAGAAGCTATAAATACTAAGTTATATTGTCTTTATTTGTTTATCAGTATATTTACCTACCTTAACCAGTACTAGGAAGTCTCCCACCTCTAATAACTTGCTCTGGTAGTACTCTTTAGGAAGCTTAGGCTCATACTTGTTCCACAACTCAAATAGTGTGTCAGAACTAAAAGAGAAATAGATTTATCTTTTTCAAAGGAATCAAGTCAAATTTTGTTGTAGTTCTTGAAATAAAAACTTACACTCATGTTCTTCAGATGAACAGAACAGTATTGTTATACCCCTACTAGACATTCTCTAATATATAATTTTTTTTCACTTTAAAAAGTCCAATAGTTTGACTGTTTTCCACGACTGTCGCTCCAGGAACTGTTAAAATAGACTGTTAAAAAAGACTGTTGCCCGCTGTCATCAAAAGGCGCTATACTAAGTTACATTTTCATTTGGCAAAGGAGTATAACAAAACAGTTGTTGACAGGAGTCTCAGGAAACAGTCGATCTGTTTGATCAGAGTGCAAACTTGGCCTTCCCTTCAGCAACAGCTTGCACTCTTGTCCAACAGATCGTCCATTTCCTTATACCCAGTCAACAACTGTATAATAATACCTTTGCTATGGTCGTATGGAAACCCTGAATGTTGATTTAAAGAAAAAGAAAATTAGGACATCAGAAACTTAGGACAAAGTGACTGACTGACTTATTGAAATTAATCTTTTGAGAGTTTTCGAAGATGTAATGGAATGAATAAAACGTACGGCCTTGAAGACGGTTCCTCGTCTGGCTTTTTATACCCAGGTGCACTTCTTTTTCTCATGTACCCCATAAACTTCTTGATTTCTTGATCAAGGGATTGGAAAACTGGATTGTTCTTGTCCTTGTTGTAAAAGGAACTGGGCTGTCCACGATTGGCAACATTTGCCGCGGCGCTTCGCAAAATTGCCGCCATCTTCTCTAATTGTTCACTGCTTTTGGGCGAACTTTTTACTTATTGAATAAAGATGTGTTCTTTCCAAACAGCCATCTTCGACGCGCACCGCGTTTCTAGGGAAGAACGATAACTCGTGCAAGCACTTTGGTATATATAGAAACCTTCAGATAGGAATATATTTTTCCGAATATACCCAACAGACGGCAAACGTCGTATAATATTAAAATTCATGCTAAATTTTTGGAAATGCAAAGACGAAAAATGGGTAACTAACTATTCTGACACAATATAAATGATATTACATACTAAATAAATTCGGCGCGTCGATTTACCCAAATGGACCCCAAATGGACCCAAATGGAAATCAATGAGTGTAATGACCTGATTGACCTGATGAACATAATTTCAAAAAATAAAAGATAAAATACCAAATAAAATAAACTTTTTAAATTTAATTTTAAATATCATGTCATTTTCTATTATAAAACCAAAAAATAAAATTTTATAAGTCATTTATTTGCATGAATGGGAGATTATTCCAATCAATTCAGTGTAATGACCTGATATTTAGTGTAATGACCTGATGAACGTTTATGTTGTTTTATTAAATATATATCCTTTTAAAAACTTTTTTTTCTTAAATTTTGATTACTATTTGTATAATGTTTTAGTAAAAACATAAAAACTGCTTATATTTTGTTTTAACAAACTTTTATATTTATTTTAATTTTGCTACGGTGTAATGACCTGATATGGAATGACCTGATCTATATTGACAAGATACGTTATTTGTTGATCAGAAGATATATACCTGGTCAATTATTTTTTCAATCATTTCTTAATGATTTAATAAAATATACAGTTCGATCCTTAATTTCTTGCATAGAAATTTTTTAATATATATATTTTTTATATTAATTCATCGGTTGAGACCTTTTTTTATGTGCACATGGGACAGCACGTGTTAGATGCAAACAAAAAGGAATTCTATTATCATAAAAAATATTATGAAGTCTATTTATTTTTATAACTTACTAGTTTCTCTTTACATCTTAAAATTTGTTAACTTTATGTATATGACTTGCGCCACACGTGGTTTTTGTCAAATTGAATAAATAAATAAATATGATACTTCACATAGAATAAACAATAACATGGCGTATTGATCTGAGCTTAAAAAAATTAAATATGAGATTATGTCAACAAAATAGATTAACAATGATTGGCAGTTTTTGTCATGGCTTTATTGATTAATAGTCAAAAATGAATTATCAGTACAATGATGTACTCAATGTATCAATACAATGATGTACATAAGGTATCAATGCAATGATGTACACAAAGTGTATATTGAATAACTGCTACTAAATGGGTACAATGATAGTTCAATGGTATTCAACGATATTCAATGATATGCAACGATATTCAATGATATGCAATGATATTCAATGGTATCCAATGATACAACAATATTCAATGATATTCAATGGTATCCAATGATACAACAATATTCAATGATATTCAATCATATGCAACGATATTCAATGATATGCAATGATATTCAATGGTATCCAATGATACAACAATATTCAATGATATTCAATGATA
>PRKT01000575.1:204380-264533 GCA_003671525.1 Saccostrea glomerata | reverse complement strand
TATATGCGATTATGAATAATAAACATTACACACTTGCTCTATATGTACAGTAAATATGAAGCTAAATATCTATTTTATATTTTGAAAAAAGATAAATGTATGAATTACTGAAAACTCAATTTTTATCTCAAAAACATGTAAATATGTTATTTTTCTTTGAGATCATGCTGTCCATAAAAGATTTATCAGGTCATTGGATCCATCGTGTCGATCATTCAAATATTTCATTATAGAAAAATAATTTCCAAAAGATATCAGGTCATTGTAAAATTATTGATTTTAACAAACGTCTTTTATTGAAATAAAAATAAGAACTCAGGAGGTTCTCTATTGAATTGTTGCACAAATGACTTTAAGTCTTGCGGAGGGGGGGATTAAGAAAATTATCAGTTTCAGAAGAAATATCAGGTCAAAGAAATCAAGTCACGTCAAAGTCAAATATTTTCAGAAATTGCTAAAAAAAATTAATTATATATTAGTTTTCTAAAACTATATTACACGTACAAGTCAAATTCAAAATAAATCAACAATTATATGCAAGATAATATACTTAGGATAAATCCATCAGGTCATTCCTTATCAGGTCATTACACGTTGAACTGGGAAAGTTACTTTAAAAACCTTTTTAAAAAATCCAATTTATAAAACTTAATACTTTTTACTTAAAGAAAATAATTGACTGAAACATATATTAATTTAGTATAATATCAATACCACAACTTTAGTAAATTATAGGGGAATACGTTCCATCAGGTCAATACACTAGCTAGATATCAGGTCTTTACACTCTTTCAAATGGGTTAAACATCAAATAAATCTCATATAACACCCTAAATTAAATTTTTTTTGATCAGATTGTATATTATATTAATATTAACAATTTTGAAAAAGATCTTTCCCAAATTCTTTCTGTATATTAAGTTAATAGCATTTTATATCTCATCAGGTCAATCAGGTCATTACACTATCAGGTCAATACACCGTGCCAATGGAATTATTTTTATATGTATTATCGTATTTTAATACTTATTTAAAATGATAAAAATAAATGAACTTACAGTTACAAATGGATTTCTTTAAAAAATTATTATTAATCTTTGAAATATGAAGTTTTAAGAATATTCTTTGTACCGGCAAAATTATTTTGGGGTTCGGCCGGGGGGGAGGGGGGGGGGGGCATGGCCTCACCCCACCATCGTTCCGAAGGCTATAGAAACTATCAAATACTTCAGTTTTGTATTAAATTATGTTCAATAGTTATTAAAAATAGAATTAAATCGCATTTTTAAAAATACAACTGAAGAAAATAATTATATTAAAATATTCTCTTTTAGTTTTAATTTCATTATTTTCTATATTTTAAATAAGTAAAAACTTGAGAATACGATATGATATATATATTTAATATTCCATTTGGGTCCATTTGGGTCCATTTGAATTTCCATTTGGGTCCATTTGAATTTCCATTTGGGTCCATTTGGGTTCAATTTGGGTCCATTTTGGTCCATTTGGGTTCCATTTCAGGGTCCATTTGGGTAAATCGACGCACCCGAAAACTAAATCCGGGAACAAAATCGAAATCAAGTTGAATTTTTACTTCACCTTGTCTTTCCCACATGCTTCCGGTGTGAATGATCTAAGAGAACCGGTAATTTGTTTGACATATTTTGATCTCTTGTTCACTTAAAATTTGTAAATTTCTTTTTATTTTCCAAAAGATTTAATAGAACTATTGAGAAATATCCAAAAATTTTTATAGAAATGAAAATTTATATCCACCAAATAATTGTTCACTTATTCAGACTGTAAACAGAATATTTCATTAACATTACGCAATTCACGAAATATTCAAGGCGAAGAAACAACTCCAGATAAAATATGCCGAAGAAAGGTAAAGGAAAAGCAAAAGAAGAGGAAATCTGGAACGGTGATGAAGAGGAAAAAGCGTTAGATGAAAAAATGAAGAAGTTAGCGACGGATGATGGTGCAGCTGGAAAAGAGAAGAAGAAAAAGAAGAAATCAAAACTCGCCCAGCTAGCTGAAATAATGGCAGCAGAGGACGATGAAGAGGAAGGTGAGACAACTTTTAGAAAAGTATTAAAGTGTCAGATTGTGAAACACTATAAGCCTCGTTAGATTTAGTTAGAATAATCTAACTCACTAACTGTGTCTTAATACGAGCCCTCACCTCAGTTAGAATATGTCCCGTTTTCTCGCAATGTAGCAAATCAGAGGGTTCCGAAATGATTTTGAAGAATAATTAAAAGGATATGCACTTGAAGTAACTTCCAAATTAATCAAAACAAAGCCTTTTGAAATTGCATATGCCTTTTATCCTAAAAAATAATCCATATAAAGACGAAAATTTAATTAATTTTCTAAATGTTTTTCTCTTGCTTCAAATTTGCCTGCCATGTTTGCATTCTGAACTCTCTTGATTGTTGGTTGTAAATGCACTGAGTAATGAGAGAGTTATCACCCATGTAACTTGTTTCTTCTGCTTCATTACGAATATATAAGAACAAATTCTATTGTTAAATCGGGTCTGTAGGACAATATTATTTTAACGATCAAACATTCTGTCTATGTAAGATTTACATTGTGATGGACGTGACAACATATACAGTGGACCTTCAGATATCCGGACGCCAGATATCCGGACGCTTCACCTTCCGGACGATTTTTCTCGGGAACGGATTTTTTCAACGTAATTTTGACTCATTTATCCGGAATTCCGCGTTCCGTATCCGGACGGCTCTTTTTTACTACAAAATGTATTTTTACGTTATAATTTGGTTCATTTATCCGGACGGTAAATTTTAAATTGTACTTCCACTCTTGTCAACATTCACGCCTCAACTGAGTGATAATTGTTATCAAAACACTGGCCGGATTGATTGTTTTTACAAGACGATCACCTGTGACCTGTTATGAATGACTTACGATGATTAGTCCACAGATAAAGCATGCTAAGTGGATATGGTCATATTAATATACGAGAGATCGATACACAAATGAAGATAAACAATTAACTGTTTCGGTAACAGAAAACAATTTTCTATTCAGTTATTTGTTATCTGCGAGATATTCATAATTTTAGTATAGAGCTGGTTTTAAATATTTTTCTATTTATAGACGGGACTACATAGTTTCATTATCTCGTTGTCTACACATGTGCACACACAAATCGGTATTGTGTAATTTTCATCTGTAGATTGGTGGCAGTTATCATCGAAAAAAAACCTAAAACATTCAATAAATTTGAATAATTTTAGACAGTCAATAATTTCGCTTGGGATGATTACTGCGTGAATTTTTAATATGTCAGATTTAGCGTGGATGAGTGTTCAAATTAAAATTAGACTCGATACTGACAGCTCGCTTGGGTGTAATCAAAGCTGCAAATGAGAGAATTCGCTTGGCTATGTTTATCAGTTTATAGGAAGTAGAAAATAAAAATACGCTGGGTAATTATAAAAATCTGCCCATATAAAGCAGCGTTTTATCCAATGTTTGTCATTCTGCACAAGCTACAACAACCATGTCTACAACGCCGACAAAGTGACCGCGAATTGGCATTTCCGCCAGCTTAAAGAAGAAGTGCTACTGTATACTAAAGATATAGGTTTTAAAATAATTAATTTAAAATTAAAATAATAAAAAAATTATTATTTCTATATGATAGTATTTATCTTTCTTTAGAGTTACAATACAAATACAGTATACCTGGAAGAGAAATCAATAGAATTCAGATATCCGGACGCTTCACTTATCCGGACAATTTGCTTGGGAACCAAAGCGTCCGGATAAATGAGGGTCCACTGTATAATTATTTAGTTTGATCAATAGATGTTCTGAACCCACTTCTCAAACATCTAACAGCATCCCATTTGGGTTCAGGTCAGAGTGACAAGTATGCCATATGCCTTTGTTTAGATGTATAAAATTACTGTAAACCAACTATTATTAGCGTCATCTTTTAATCGCATTTCGAGAATTTGAAATCGATTCACAAAACTTATTTTTGTGACTGACAAAACATTCACTACAAGTACAAAGCAAAAACCATGGTTCGCAGCGATTAATATTTGCAATTAAAGTACGTCGAGAAACTCGCGGAATTTCTCGCACGCAAATAAAAGTTGGTTTACAGTATAGTAGAAGACAATGGTATTAAACAGTACATTTCCTCTGAAGATGTAAATGGGGATAAATGTGTTTCAGGTTACCCAACCAACCCTTAAAGTTAATGTGAAAACCCTGATTCAGAAATATTCAATAGTCGATATTTTTCCAGAAGTAAACAATTCAGGTTTTTTGAAATTAGAAATCTTTATCTTGATCACTTCCTTGTTTGAGAATAGGAAATTTCAAATGCATAATTTATCTTAGCCTGATTGCAATTTCTGAGGAATGGGGGTACTGACCATGTATAATTCTGAGTAACTAAATAGTTTTTTGAGTCTAGAATTTTTTTTTATTTTAGTAAAAGAGGAAGAAATTGTTGAACCACAAAAGAAAGAAAAGAGCAAACCTAAGGTTGAGGAGAGGGATGAGGTGAAGTTTGATTATTATGAGTCTGACGAGGAAGCACAGAAAGATGAAGAGGAGGAAAAAGCAGAAGAAACAGTGGAGGAAAACAAACCCAAACTCAGCAAGAAGGAAATGAAGAAACTCAAAAAGCAGGCTGAGTACCAGAAACAGCTGGAGAGCATGGAGGCCGGAGGGGTGGAAAACTTCACCGTGTCACAGGCGGAGAAATCTGCTAAAGCCACCGTCCTGGACAGCCAAGATATCAAAGTGGAGAATTTCTCCATCGCAGCTAAAGGGAAAGATCTGTTTGTCAACGCCAGCTTGTACATCACCGCAGGAAGGAGATATGGTCTGGTGGGTCCCAACGGTCACGGAAAGACGACCCTTCTGAATCACATGGCCAAGAAGATTCTGAACATTCCAGCTAGTATTGATATTCTGCTATGTGAGCAGGAGATCGTGGCAGATGATACCAAATCTATTGATTCTGTTCTGAAGGCTGACAAGGTCCGCACTGCTCTCCTAGAGGAGGAAAAGAAACTCCAGGTGGAAGTGGAAAAAGGGAACACAAAAATTAATGAAAGACTTCAGGAGGTTTGTTTTGAGTAAAAAAAATCTTTTAATCAGAACAAAAATGAAATTTTTCCAAGATATCATATATGTCTGTTATAAACAAAGAATATTTTAAAATTATTCCCAAGGCATATTTATAAAATTTTTAATTTTATTATTAAAGCTTTCTCTTTTTCCCTGAGGTTTTATGATCTTTCTTGAGACCAGACTTTATAAATCATTCATACTGTACATACAAACTTTCACCTTTGGATTATTTTAGGTTTATGACGAGCTTCGAGCCATAGGTGCCGACGCAGCAGAACCAAAGGCTAGGAGGATACTCGCAGGTCTGGGATTCACAAAGGAGATGATGGAGCGCCCCACAAAGAATCTGTCTGGTGGCTGGAGAATGAGGGTGTCTCTGGCCAGGGCCCTGTTCTTGGAGCCCACCCTCCTCTTACTGGACGAGCCCACAAACCATCT
This sequence comes from Saccostrea glomerata, assembly GCA_003671525.1. NCBI lineage: Eukaryota > Metazoa > Mollusca > Bivalvia > Ostreida > Ostreidae > Saccostrea > Saccostrea glomerata. The sequence continues at coordinate 258,962 of PRKT01000575.1, read as the reverse complement.
GGATCTCAATGCCGTCATTTGGCTGGATAACTATCTACAGACCTGGAAGAAGACGCTGCTGGTGGTCTCTCACGACCAGAGCTTTCTGGACAATGTCTGTACAGACATTATTCATCTGGATCAGCACAAGTTGTTCTATTACAGAGGAAATTACGCGACCTTTAAGAAGATGTTGAAGCAGAAGAGAAAAGAACAAGCCAAGGCGTATGAGAAGCAGGAAAAAATGTTGAAGGAAATGAAAGCTTCAGGTAAATCTACAAAAGTCGCGGAAGCCAAACAGAAAGAGGCTCTGACTCGTAAACAGGAGAAGAATAGAAATAAGAAAATGCAGGCCGCCATTGAAGAAGAGAACAAACCTACAGAATTGTTACAGAAACCAAAAGAGTACATTGTCAAGTTTAATTTCCCCAACCCTAGCCCCCTGAATCCTCCAATATTGGGTCTGAATAATGTGACATTTGCATATGGAAGCAACCCAGCATTGTTTGTGAATCTAGACTTTGGAATTGACATGAGTTCGAGAGTTGCTATAGTCGGACCCAACGGTGTTGGAAAGTCTACATTTTTAAAACTCCTTGTGGGAGATCTAGAACCTCAGAAAGGAGAAAAGATAAAAAATCACAGACTGAGAATTGGGAAATATGACCAACATTCTGCAGATCAGCTAAATATGGACGAGACTCCATGTGAGTATTTACAAAGACTGTTTAACATCCCATATCAGGATTCCAGAAAAATGCTCGGAAAATTCGGGCTGGCCAGTCATGCCCACACAATTAAAATCCGCGATCTTTCTGGAGGACAAAAAGCCAGGGTTGCCCTGGCAGACCTCTCCTGTCGTGCAGCGGATGTGTTGATTCTTGACGAACCTACCAACAATCTGGATATAGAATCGATTGATGCTCTCGGTGATGCCATAAACGATTATGAGGGAGGGGTTATTATTGTGTCTCACGACGAGAGACTGATCCGAGATACCGACTGCACTTTATGGGTGGTGGAGGATCGTTCAATTAACGAGGTGGATGGTGGATTTGATGATTATCGTCGTGAACTTCTGGAATCTCTAGGAGAGGAAGTGGTGATTGCTCAGCCAACAGATATAAACTGAGGAAATATCTAGAATGTCCATTATTTATAGACAAGAAATTTGTTTTGGTGCAATGTTTTCAAAAGAATGTAAAGTGTCAAGTTTTTTGCATTCAATTTTTTCCAGTTAAAGTGCTCGTAAAAATTTTGCAAAATTTACAATTTAGAAGGGAATATGCTCTCTCTTTATGTCTACCATATACAAGGTTAAATTAAAGATATTAATTTTATTGGAAAAAACATTACACATGTAGTTTCATTCTTGTGTTGGATACCTGCAGTATTATAATGCATATATTTTTAATGTTTAAACTAAATTTCTATGGGAATTTTTTCCTACACTTTAAACATACTGATAAAGAAAATTTATTAATGTATGTGTCAAAAACATATTAAGCAATTCAATAAAGCAAAATAAAAACTTATTTTTTGTCTATGTATTGTACAGTAATATCAATCATATTTGACTTTCTTATGAGGAAAAGTAGCCTTTTCATGGCATTCAATTTGAAGTAAAAAAAATTTTAAAAAGCAAGTAATCTGAATTTAAAGAAGATCATTTAAATTTCCATTTTTCTTAGAGATTCTAGGCCACAAAAGAAAGAAAAAAAAGACGCAGTATAGCTATAGGCCATTTTGAATACCTTTCTATTGTTTGATTTAGTGAGGCATTTGTGTGCATTTCTCTTGCGGGTTATTCCCCCACATCAAGTTGTAAATACGCCATCTTATAGACAATCCTATATTCAGATATGTATATATTTTGGCTGCTTGCATTTTCATCTGATTGCCTTATGATATAGTATCCTTTTAAAATATTCAATGTTCATAGAATATTTTGATTTTATGCCCCATTCAAATTTATCATATAAAAATATCTAGGGTCAAGTTCTGTTTTGGGTACAATCAAACATAGTTATTCCCCTTGAACTTAAAAAAATTCTTATTAATTGCATTTTCCATTCATTTCCTTTGCAGAGGTTGCACATGTATACTAAAACAAAACTTTGAATGCAGATTTATCATAAAAAATATCTAGGTCAAGATCTGTTTTCGGCACTATCAAGCAATCTTTTGACAGAGATAAATTATACATGACTTGGAATAATTAGAAGTTTTTGCAGTTTCTATTCATTTTCTTTGCAGAGGTTGCACATGCTGAAATGAAATATGGTATACAGATTTGTCAAGAATATTTATGTCATGTTGGTTACAATCGAACAATTTTTGACAGAGTTATGTCCCTTGTGCAACAGGGGATTGGGTGGGTTAAGTTGCAGAAATCATATCTCTTGTAATTGATTTAGTCTATTTTATTATGTATAGTCAAATTACATATTAATTGTATTGTATATCAGGCATGGTATAAAGCAAGTCTTCTTCAAGAAGGTCAAGGTTAAAAATGTTAAGGATTTACAATGATTATTTTTATTCACTGATTCCATCTAGTCACAAAATAGAAGAAAAAGACTGCATAATATATGAGGTATTAAATTTATTAACAGATAAAAAAAAATAGAATATTTACACCAAGATCCTTGAAATTTTTACAAGAATCATTGAAAATATTGTCTAGATGCACATTTAATGTACAGTAGTGTATAATTTAAACAAATGATTGGTTAACTTCTTTCATGAATTGATAAAATGATTTCTTTAGATTCTGAATGTAGCAAAAAAAAATGAGTGCAACAAAACAAAGGTTTCCAATAACTACAACTTCACATTTATTTATTAATCTTTTTTTTAAATAACCTGAAACCTTGTGGAAAATTGATTTAAAACACATTAGGTGTGATGTAACTATATAAAGGCAACAAAAACTCTGATTTGTGTAGAATCCTTCAATGTTTTGAAAAACTTCTTTCACTGTCAAGTGTTTAAATTTCAGCCAATGTTTGATTTATTTTTTCAATGTGAAGAGACTATAGATAGAGTAAATAAACAGAATCGATCATCATACTCGGCTCTGATCCAAGGCAGTGTTGAGGGAGTGATTCTTGTACATTCCACATGTTCCTAGGTGCTGTAGGGGAAAAGAGTAAATATATTTAAAATGACTTTAAAACATAAAAATATTTTTTGTAAGCCTACTAAAAACATTTCATTTCTTAAATGATCTGAAGCTAGCTAATCTTAGATTATATATACTTAATGTTAGTGCTACTTGAAAAATATTTTTTTTTCATTTTTTTTAAAACATATTCTAATCACAACCTGTAGACAGTAGTATGACCCTGTGTACAATCAGGTCTAATCAGTTACCAGCAGTCTCAACAGGCAACTTGTTTTATTCAAAAAACAGAAAATGATGAGATGGTTTCTTACCATTGAGAATTTTTGTGACCGGGCGTGGAAAGTTGTGGGCATGGTGTGAACAGAGGGGGCCTTGGCTCCGTAATCTGAAGAACTGGTTCTATACATAGGGTGCTGGGGTTTACCTCCATAGCCCTGAAACCACTCTGTCAAGGAAAAATAAATTGTTTTGTCACATATGCATGTATATCCCTATTTAGAACCTGATGAATCTAAACATTCAAAATAATCATCTTTTCTGTTAAGATGTGCTGATGATCACATTTGATGTTGGTTTTATTCATACCTGGGTTTTCAAATCTGTTTGGAATGTTGTCTGTTCTGTAAAACTCTGAGGTTTTTGAACCAGCGGGGACATTGCCAGGTGCAGCCTGCTGCTGAAAATAAAGTTTGATGCTTTATAATATCTCTCTGTTGGAAGTTTAGCTTACCATGTCTTTTTTCTACAACCCTAAGTCATTGATTATACAGTGTAATTCTTGTGCTACAAGCTCACAATCTCCACATAGCTGGGTCATGGGACTGGCTTTATACAAATAATACATATGACAAATGCATGTAAAACTAAACTAATACTAAATTTGTCTGGGATTTAATAAGATTTCTTGATTTTGATTTAACAAGCTTAAATTGGAACTTGAACTTTTGAAAGTCTGCTACATTATATAGCTTTTCAAAGCTTTTGAAATAAGCCTATTTAAGTCTTCAAATTTAAAACGATGTCTTTTACAATTACATGTATTTACAGTAAACTAGGCCTATACAAAATGCTGCTTTAGTTTTGAACAAGGAAGATCGATATCTATAATGTTTTTTTCATTTTTGTGATAAAAATAAACGTAAAATGTAACATGCCTATTGCGAATAAAATTCCTTTAACAGCATTTAATTAAAATTTCGCCGAGAATCTTACCTGATCTGCCATCTTATCTGTATGTCTAATGTTGACTGCTGTATGTACAAAGCTGTAATCGTGGTTGCTAGGACGTTACGTCACTTCCAACAACACAAATAACGAATCGCGAGCCCGATGAAAATAAAATTAAAAATAAAAAAAATTATCCTTCACGCCCGTTTTACAAAAGAAAAGACGTCCAAGATATTTAATTGTTTGTAAACTATTGCATAACTAATTATTCTGTTTAAAACTATTATAATTGTAGACATGATTTACTTCATTCTTTTTTAATAGATTAAACCCTTTGTCAATGTTTTATAAACATTTATTGTAATGTTAAATGATTAGAAAATAATGCAGAACAAAATTTTGGTCTTAGTCGTTAGTTCTTCTGTAAAACGGGTCCCTTGATTGGACAATAAAATAATGATAATATATACATTGTATAATATTTAATACTTTCAGCAGAACACAGATTTATCAGATGGCACCTCAACCTCTTTCCAAATACATGTATTTTATCTTTTTACTATTGAAATGCTTTTCCACTTTCATTTATTTAACCAAACTTATTATAGGAGTCTCTTTTTATACATGTAGTATAGTAACTTATTGATAAAAATTCAGATTATTCTAACTAAATCTAACGAGGCTTATAGTGTTTCACAATCTGACACTTTAAGACTTTTCTAAAAGTTGTCTCACCTTCCTCTTCATCGTCCTCTGCTGCCATTATTTCAGCTAGCTGGGCGAGTTTTGATTTCTTCTTTTTCTTCTTCTCTTTTCCAGCTGCACCATCATCCGTCGCTAACTTCTTCATTTTTTCATCTAACGCTTTTTCCTCTTCATCACCGTTCCAGATTTCCTCTTCTTTTGCTTTTCCTTTACCTTTCTTCGGCATATTTTATCTGGAGTTGTTTCTTCGCCTTGAATATTTCGTGAATTGCGTAATGTTAATGAAATATTCTGTTTACAGTCTGAATAAGTGAACAATTATTTGGATTTAAATTTTCATTTCTATAAAAAATTTTGGATATTTCTCACTAGTTCTATTAAATCTTTTGGAAAATAAAAAGAAATTTACAAATTTTAAGTGAACAAGAGATCAAAATATGTCAAACAAATTACCGGTTCTCTTAGATCATTCACACCGGAAGCATGTGGGAAAGACAAGGTGAAGTAAAAATTCAACTTGATTTCGATTTTGTTCCCGGATTTAGTTTTCGGGTGCGTCGATTTACCCAAATGGACCCTGAAATGGAACCCAAATGGACCAAAATGGACCCAAATTGAACCCAAATGGACCCAAATGGAAATTCAAATGGACCCAAATGGAAATTCAAATGGACCCAAATGGACCCAAATGGAATATTAAATATATATATCATATCGTATTCTCAAGTTTTTACTTATTTAAAATATAGAAAATAATGAAATTAAAACTAAAAGAGAATATTTTAATATAATTATTTTCTTCAGTTGTATTTTTAAAAATGCGATTTAATTCTATTTTTAATAACTATTGAACATAATTTAATACAAAACTGAAGTATTTGATAGTTTCTATAGCCTTCGGAACGATGGTGGGGTGAGGCCATGCCCCCCCCCCCCTCCCCCCCGGCCGAACCCCAAAATAATTTTGCCGGTACAAAGAATATTCTTAAAACTTCATATTTCAAAGATTAATAATAATTTTTTAAAGAAATCCATTTGTAACTGTAAGTTCATTTATTTTTATCATTTTAAATAAGTATTAAAATACGATAATACATATAAAAATAATTCCATTGGCACGGTGTATTGACCTGATAGTGTAATGACCTGATTGACCTGATGAGATATAAAATGCTATTAACTTAATATACAGAAAGAATTTGGGAAAGATCTTTTTCAAAATTGTTAATATTAATATAATATACAATCTGATCAAAAAAAATTTAATTTAGGGTGTTATATGAGATTTATTTGATGTTTAACCCATTTGAAAGAGTGTAAAGACCTGATATCTAGCTAGTGTATTGACCTGATGGAACGTATTCCCCTATAATTTACTAAAGTTGTGGTATTGATATTATACTAAATTAATATATCCGCCCATTTCGTTGTGTATCACTGAATGTTTTGATTGTAACAGATAGAAATGACGTAAGCTGTATATTTAATTTTGCCAGTTAATGTTCCGCGGTCTTAACATGCATCTGTTAAAATTCATGTAGGACACATCCCACCACTATGACCCGGTTGAATGGATGGAAATTTATCTATTTAGATATACATATATGTATATAAAATAATGTCAGTACAAGTTTTTGGGATTGGATGAATAAAATGAACATGAACTTGAGGTATTATACATGTTTTATTGTATCACAACTCACAATGTTGTATTAAGCAAACACTGTGGAATATTGTTTCAATAAACGTACACAGCAAAGAGGTCAAATTTAAATTTAATGACCTTCTTCCTTTATGAAGCGACTAGTTTATGCAAGCTTTTCAAGTCAAAACTATATTATGTAGAATGAAATATGCAAATAGAAAGAACAGCGATCAATATCATAAATTTATCCAGTATACCATAAAGAATTCGCGTAAACAGGGAAAATACTTTCAAGATACGGATCCATGGAAACACAAATATTTAAAGGTATCAGAACAATTTAAAGTGATTTTAAAGTATGTTTGCGCCAAAAAAATTGATTTATCAAATACTGTGTAATTTTTTTGGACACAAAAGGGGGACCCGGGCCCCCCTCTAAATCCGCCAGTGCTAAGTAATGCAAAGTCATATTTCCCGAATTTTTTAAAACAAGTTGTAAACTGGTAATAGGATCATCAAATTCTATGAATACTTGAGGACTTTTATTTTGGATGTGTGGCATTCAGTTACCCACACTCGATTTTCACTGTCTACTGCAATACCCGTGGTTCCTGTTACCCCGCATGCGTCATCAATGAATCCCAGTAACTGACCACATTGGTCCAGTACATGGATCAAATCGTTCCCTGTATCTACAATCAAAATGTTATATAAAGTATCAGTCGCCAGACATCCTGGATTAAATTCAGCTATCACGTGACTTCCCGAGTATTTGAATAGAAAACTCCCCGATTCGTCGAACACTAACACACGTCTGGCTTGACAATCGGAAACACAGATATCAGTGTTTTTATTTTCTTCCACGAAAATGGCCAGATCTCCTGGCTTAAAGAAGGGAATTCCGTTTTTGTCAAAATGAATTTCCTGAATACATTTCCTTCCGAAGTATCGCCTGATCAGTTTCTTTGTGTAGTTTTTATTTGTCAAACCAATCAACAATTCGCCTTTCGATGTGTAACATATTCCCGAAGGTCGCCACTTCCTAAAACACATCACCTCCTTTACATGTCTGTTTTTCCTTTTTAAGATTTTTCTTTGATAATGATCAGAGTACATAAGTCTACCCTTAAAATCTACAGTAAGGTCGGTCGGACGACGACCAGACCCGGTTTGAAATATATCTTTCACTTGAAATTCTTCCTCAAGGTTCCAGCCTTCGATGACGTCATCTATGCCACTGATCCAGACCTCCGAGGAACCGAAACAAGCCAATCTTCTAGGAACGTCACTTCCGGTTTGCATAGTAGCAACATGAACTGGTTTTTGTAAGGAACTAGTAGATATTTCCATCGGTTCTTCTTACTTGCAGTTTACTTTAATAGACAGGTCTATTTTAAGACAGATATTTTAAGCTCAACTATGCATATTTACAAATCTACTTTAAATTTTCGGGTACTTGAAAACGAAAGAAACGTCATAGTCTTTATATAAAGTAACAGGTTTTTTCTTGATCATGTTGATTGTACGAACATTTTCTAAAAAGTAAGCGTTTTTTAAAGTTAAAATAAGTAATTAAGATTCCAGACGTGCAATGACCAGATGCATGTGTATCGTATTTATTAAAGGTTCATATCTCTTCCCTCGTCCGAAAAGTCTCACATCCACTGATATTTTCTTTTTTGTTTCGATATTTTTACTTTAATTCGGTTATTCTCAAGCTGTAGAGTGCATCCTGACAATCGTGTAGTTATGATAAACCGGTATATCGATGATGCAATGTATCTAACATATCTGTCCCACCTGAGATTATCCTTCAGGAAACTTAAGGTGCGTGTAAAATTGGCTATATGCCTGAACTGCCATCACTTTTACAGAATTAAAATGTGCTTCTAACCACGGGGTTTATGAACTTGTTTCCGTTTGTAGATTTAGGAAAGCACAATTTAGTCCCATCTGCATACACTACTGGAAAATAATTACACTATACTTTTAGTTATAATTCTGGCTCAAGACTTTTCCAGTTTTGCTTCTTCTAATAGAAAGCACCGTCAAATCAAAACACGTATGGCCACTATATATACTCCAAATGAACAAGTACATGTAACACGTTCACAATGTCCATACAAAATGAAAGCACAGCGATATTTGAACGCATTTGTACATTTATTATAAAAATCCCTCGTTACTACAGAGTTCTATGAAACAAATAATTGCTATCTTCCGCAGATCAAGCAAACAGGAAGAAATAAGAAACGATATAGGCCTAATACTTAATATATCAATTGTTAGTCACCCTTGTTGTTAGACATAAAACAGTGACCTTGAACCATAATACTGGCCATTACTGGGTCAAAGAATATGTGAGACAGTGTGGAGACGGTGTCAGGTCATTTCTCTCTAAAACTTTTTCTATCCCAGGTTATTTCTCTGGAGACAGTCTTAAAGTAATAAATTTTAATATAATTTATTTTTTTTCTTTTTCCGAAACCCTTTTGTCAGTCAAGCGCAGGGGGCGAGCTTTAACATATTTAATACACATATGTAATTGTAATTAGAAAGTATGTCTGGGCGCGCTATGATTTCTCTTGAAGAGAAAATAGTCTTAATAAAAAAACGTGATCGCTAGCTCTAATATATAAAGGACAGACACATTTAATATACATGTATCCTATTCAATGTAAATGACCTTATATAAATTTGTTAGATAAAATATGTAAAAAACAACAAATATGTTTAATGCTAATGCAAAGCCTCTTATTAACCAATAGCCACCGCGTGCACTGCGCGGGCGTAACAACTTTTCGTTAAATTAATTCATCTAAAGAAATACAGGAACAAACCATACAACTGGCATATTTTATTCAGACATATTATATTCAGTTTTTCAACTTGAAATAATTGTCATGTAGGAAAATAAGTTTGTCAACATATCCTTTTGGTAGAAGCCTCCTTTGCGAGACGTATTTATGATGGCCGCGCTCATACATCCGGTCTGGTGGACTTGAGGTGGCTGGCACACAGAGATAAGATTTAGCCAGACGTGACAAAGTGGTAAATATTAATTGTCGGTTGTTCCACCACAGAAATGGTGAAGTGGTTCTCTGTTCCATGGTGGAATACTGATCTATCTCTGCCATGACACTTTCTTCCTTCGTGACGTCATTGGTTGATTTCTTAGTGCCCACTACGTCTGCTAGCCAATCGTCTGATTTTGAAGGAGTGTTCGAATCATTTTCCTCCTCACATTTTAGTTTTTTTACTTTAGGTTCGCTGTCTTTCGCGTTGTCAACAAGAATAACGGAGTAAGAGGTCCCATCTTCTTCACTTCGGACAACAGTTTCTTCTTGGACCGGAGCATCCGTCCCCCGGCGGTACAGCTCCGTCGCCACCACAGACAAAACGTCACGGGCAAGTGCCCGCTCTTCCGACTCCACAAAAAGGAGATCTTTGTATCTAGGGTCCAGGAAACTTGCAACTAAAAGAAATTTTCTAACACTGGGGTCTGAATAACTTGAATAAAGAGTTTTCCAGACCGTTTCTTTTAAATGCTTGACAGGCTTGGAATCGCTTTTCTCCGGAGAGAGTGACACCTGAAGTTTTTTGATAATAGGTAAAATCATAGAAGCTGTGATAGGTGTCTGGGAGCACATGAGGTCAACAGCTGACTTGAGAGGTCTTAGCACGGTGCATATGTCCTCAAGTTGTTTGCAGAGAGAAGCACAATCAATATCGTCAACCTTATCCATCAATGTAATCAGTTCTTTCTGCTCCATCAATTTCGTCAGAATATCGAAGGTGAACAACCAGTTTTGATGATCTAGATTCTCGGTCTGTAATGAACTTGATGGATTGTGTTTGTCTTCACTGAAATTTTTCACCAACTCTTCTTGTGCACGACTAACATTTGTTATAATGTCCTTGACATTTTTCAACTCTAGACCAGCCCGGGCTGCCTTGTTGATAGCCTCGGCTAAACAATGGATTTTCTGAACGCCCGGACTACAAGACTGATCAAAATCGCCAGAAGTAACTACGGTCAAGGGTTCTTGAAGATCCCATTTGCTCTGCATTTTTTTCATATCATTTTTGATGTTGACGCACTCCGGATTTGTGGCTAGATTATATGTTTCCAGATCCCAGGTGCCGCCGACTATGTGTACGCTGTATGTGACGTAATATTCCCGCGAAGTCGACATCCATTTATCATATGAAATGGCAACAGCTTCACAGTTTTTTAATACGTCAGATAGGGAATGGTTTATAATCTCATAGTGCTGTGAGATAAATGAATCGCAAAATCGATGGCAATTTTCGCGTTCAAATGTCGGATCGGCTACAGACATCATGTTTACAAATGCAGAGTTTTCCACTGCGTCTGGTATCTCCATGCTCTCTATCAGGTACTCGGCAATCATCGTGTTCAAGGAAATCGACGTCCGCTGCGTGTTTGCAAAAATGTCTGACATCATTGGCTGGAAAACATCCTTCTGTGCACTGGTAACGACATTCTCGCCCTCTGCAGGAATCGACAGAGATTTAGCCATCATATGAATTATCGGTGACGATGCAAGTCCCACTTCTGACAAAGGTCGAGGCTGTTTACTGCTGCCATGGCCATGACGGGCGAGATGAGTGTGTAGATTTGTGGTATTTCCAGAATATCGCACGGCTGTCAGACAATGGCGGCAAACAGCATGCGATTTATCGAGATGGCCGTCATCTCCCATGTAAAATCCAAAGTCCCTCCATACCGTGCTTTTAGTTTTACCTGGGAATCCGTACCCAAGCACCAGTGGGCCAGGAAAGCTGAGACTTAGGTGGAAGCATCCTGGGGTAGTGTAGATTCTAAATTATTAAAATAAAGATGGGGGTTTGGGAGGGGATAGGGGGCCACAATAGAGTGGAAATCTGGTAAAGAATTGCATCACCAAAGCTACTCAGGTGAGCAATGTGGCCCATAGGCTTCTTGTTGTCTATGCATGTATATATTATTTATAACATGGGTGTATGTCTTTGAAAGACATTTCAGCGTTATGCTCATGTTCTTCATGAATAAAATCTAGAAATTCAATCTTTAAAAAGTTCATATTTAGGACATATTTTATTATATTTACATGTTAAGACAGTACTGTAATATTTTAGGCACAATTATGTTTAAAAAGGAATAAGAATATGAGATCTAGCCCAGGAATCATGAAACATTTTGACTTAAGCTTAAGTCGTAAACTTTATGGTGTGCTGAAATGTTGTAAAAGTCAACATTTATAACATTCAAACAGTCAAAATCAAAATATTTATCAACATTTCATCACCAAAGTGCTTTTAACTGCTAATTTAGAGATTAAGTTGACAATTAATGAACATTTTACAGGAGATTGAAATTTGACTTATCATTAGGTCCAAGTTTGTTACATGATCCTGAGGCTAGATTTGTGTACTTGGAAATGTATGACTTTTCTATATATTTTAGGTCATTTAGACAGTGGTAAATCCATACAGCGAGTATTACTAGTGACTTCATGTGTAGCCCTTATATACTCCTGTACACAGGTAACCATAGCAATGACACAAATAAAAATTTCATTCAATCAGAGAGGATATATTCAAAGAAAAGGCTTTTAAAAAATTTGATTTGCGGAGTTGCGAAAGTTTTGCAATTCAATGATTGTATTTATTTCTCCAATTATGAACTTGTGCTTATAGTTGTTGCTAACATTTTTTCCTTAGAATTAATTAAAAAAGAACTTATCTACATAATAAATGTTTAATTAACTTTTTTCATTTGTAGGGGACTTTAGAGTTTGAGTATCCAGACCCCCAGTTCCATGTGGAGAAGGGTTCTAATGAGACGTACCAGAACTTTGACATCTTCGCCCATGGAGGAATGATATTCTGGATCACCAGTTCTCTTGTTTTCTTTGTTGTTAGTACACAATTTGTCAAAGATGATGAATATTTATATTATTCAAATGAAACAGTTCAAGACGTAAGGTTGAAAAAATTAAACATTAGACCATGAAAACGATTTCATCTGTTTGAAGATAATTAATATTTTTAGTGATATATATGTGGTATATAATGTAGAATTTTTAACAACATTGTAATCCAGTGAATTATTATTCATTGTTTTATTTTTATAGGTATACACTGTTATATTTATTTTACCTTGGACTAGTCTTAAGGAAAGGTGGTCACTACCACGTAAGTATTTCTTATGAGTAGGAGGTTTTACCACAAAATTTGACATTCAACCCCTACCGCGCTAGTATTTCTTATGGGTAGGAGGTTTTGCCACAAAATTTGACATTCAATGACAGTCGCTTAATGACCTAAATAGTATTATAAAAAATTTGATGGTAGAAAAAATAATGATACACTACAGATGAGAACTCTTGTGTCAAACTATGCACAGTGTTTACCCAGTTGTGTGAACATCAAATGATCATATTTGGTATTTCAGGACATTTAAGAAATTCAAAGGAAATGATGATACAATTAAATTTATATAATAACTGGTCCTGTTTGTTTTGTTTGCAGCCAAGAAATCTTTTTACCGCTATGCTGCGTTTCTTGCCGTCCTAAATCTGAGTCAGGCAGTGGGGAGTGGACTGTTATACGGGGAAATCCAGGAAGGAATGTGGTAGGTGAAGGAATGTCTAGTCTGTACATGCTGTATAAGTGGAATTTTAGCAAGATGCCTATTTAGTGATTTATTCTTACAGCGTTTTTTTTCCTTATATAACTGGTACCGATAAATGGCACCGTTCCCAATGCCAAAAAACGTTAATTTTTCCCAATTCTGTGACTAAAAATTCCCAATTCAACTGTGAAGCAAAAGATTACGACGACATTGTATTTCTTGTTAAATGAAACATTGTACAAGTTGACTAATTGTTTCACTTCCGCTTAAATCGAAAGTAGAGAAAGTCGTAATTTGGCGGGACATGTGGGTTAGACAGCGTAGTGTCATATATTTTGACAAAAATTGAAAGCATGACAATGTGAAAACAAGGGACGTTGATAATAAAACAATAAGTACTTGTTGTTTATTCTTTAAAACAAACAGTAATAGGTAATTAAGTAGGAATAAACGCAAAATACATTGCATTTGCATAAATAAGAGAAAATTCTCCTTTGTTTTTCTTCGATGTTATTTTTCCCAATTGAACCGGTACCGGACCCTTTCCCAATGGGTGGAAAAAAATTGCTGTCTTAAAAATAAGTAAACTGTAAAATCACATATTTTTGTGGGGTGAAAATATTAATTTTGAGGTTTGAGGAAAAAATATTGGTTTGTGGGGATTTAATTTTGTGGTTGGAAAATGTTTAGTAGTAATGCATATGAAATTTTACATTTTGTGGTGGCCATAAATTTGTTGGTCTTTCCATGCCTAAAAAACAATGAAACTTAGATTTCACAGTATATTTATAGTGAAAAAAATTGCAGCAAGATTATGAAGCAAAAGATGCTTTTACAACTGGCATGCAATTTAATGTTATTGAGATTCAATGTTAGGGATCTTAATACTCTACCTTATAATGTTAGAATTGAATCTTTGATGAAAATGCTTCTTATTTTAAAAAGAAAAAGTCATTATATTTAACCTTAATGGGACAAAATTCTTTATATCAATTTTGTTTTATTAGAAATTGTCAGAATTATAAAAATATTTAAGTAATTAAAAATTTCTCAGAAATCTCCAAATATTTGCCTCTCATGTACATTTGCTGTTTATTTGTTCTACTGAGTTTTACTGTACATGTAGACATACGTACTTATTTACATTTTATATATAGAAAAGTTTACTTCCTTAAATGTTTATTATGTACATGTATTTATAATCTATAATTTGGTTCACACTAAGTTTTATCAATAAAATGACATTATTGTCTACCTACAAACTACATGTAGTATCAAACACTAAAAATCAGAAAATGTATGATTTTTGTCATCCTTTTGTTTCAGTGTTGTTGATTTGACATCCTACATCTACTTCACCTGTTTTGTGCCTCTTGTGTACCTGGTGTTTCTGAGAAAATTCTTTATGTAAGTACATGTATCAAACTTTGATTCAATCTCTATGCATGTGAAGAATAATAGACATGTGTTACCTTACATTTATTGGTACATGAGTATTCACACAGTAAATATGAATTACTTAAGAAAGCTTAAAATTATATTTTATTTTCAACCTCTTTATATTATCAATTTCGTGTTGCTATAAATATTCAGTTAATATAATTACACTCTATACATGTACATGTATATCAACAAACAGATCATACGATAGCTCAATAATCAGAAATCAGTGTAAATTAAGTAAATTTGTATAACAATAATATGAGTTTGGCTCATGTTCCTCCCACTTGTGTTTCAGGCACACCCAGCCTCGCATTCTATTCTCCTATAAAAACCAGGTCGACGAAATTCCAGAGGATGACACAGTGAGCATGCCCTACCAGACAAACGTTCAGAAGACCGAGGACATGGATAGCGTCAGTGCCAGCTTTGACAGTACGCATTTCGACCATCGCTCGGGATCATACTACACGCGGCCGTCACTGAATCAGAACAGCTCCATTAACGTCACGGAGCAGGACATGGGTCACACAGATGATTACTATCAGGCCTCAGCTTAGGGCCCATTATTATGTTGTGTTTGCTTGCTTGTTACTGTGATGTCTTGTGGGAGGGTGGAGGATGGCTCTAGTCAGTTAACTGTGAATTATCGCTAAAAAAAATTTCAGGAAAAAGTTGCAGATAATGACTGTACTAAGTATGGAATTTAAAACTAAAGGTGCTTTAAAATCTTTATAAAAAGTTAATAGTAGATTTTTTTTATGGATGCTGCATATACATTTATAGTATTGAAAGTTTTTTTCTGTTTATAAGAAATGTTTTGGGGCAAAAATAGTTTATTTTTAGACTATTCAAACATTTTAAGTGAGTTTATTACTAGTATTTGTGTATGCAATAACATTCTGTAAAGTGTATCTTGATTTTTTTAATTCACAGAGAACATACATGTTCATGTACTGTCATAAAAAAAAATGTATGATCAATTATCCAAAACCTATTCTACTTCTTCTTGGATGTTTCATTTGTTGATATTTTTATTGAAAGTGTAATATAATAGTTCAGATTTAAAGGAAACATAATTTTGTAGGAGTAAATTATAAATGTTGGATAAACAAACTTCTGAATCTCAAACTAGCTTTTTAAAATTTCCACTCTCTGTAATGTTTTTTGTATTCTTACATTTGAACAACCTAGCTGTTAGAATATGCATCTGAAGTGTTAAAAAAAATGGATTAACTAAAAAAAAAAATAAAATAATTTTAGAGAATGATTGAAACAAAAACTGATTAATTGAAGTCAGTCAACCTGAATATTTAAAAAGTAGGGTAATATATAATGAAATACTCATTTTAAATGTCAGATAATTAGTCAGTGATATCATGTCCCTCATAAAGATCTCAGTTTGAAATGTCTTTGAGTCAATAGTATCAGAGTCAGTTCTTTCCAGATATCTTGGTTTGAAATAACATCATCAGATGATGATGACATTAAATCCCTTCAGTCACCTATGAAGGGATGTGTATGTGACTTTGATGTTTTACTTTCAATATGTTATATACAGAAAAATAAATATTAGAAATATAAATTTTTTCATCATGTTTGTATGAATTTTGAATTCCAAGGACGAGTAACTCATGTTGAAGCTTTGATCAGTGTTACCTTGGATTGTTGTTTCTTGTTGATATCAAATCTTCTGCAGTGGCAGTTCTTGGTTTTGTTCATATTTTATCAAAAGAGACATTCATGTTGGCAATACATGTATTTGGATCTGCATTATGAATTATCTAAAGAATTTCTATTTCTGTATCTTCACAAAGAAGATATAAGCTTATTATTTAATTAAGCACTTTAGTTAATTAATGAAAAGAGGAAACATAATACTAAAGACTTACTTTTTTCCACGGGGTCATAATTCCGTGGAATTTCTATTTCTGTTCAATCCGCTAGTAGAAAATTACGCGCATATCTTAAGACTCTCTATAAATGCCTTATATTAATATTAAGTTCGATGGGACAGATTTCCACAGAAAATTTGTGACTGCGTACATAGCGTAAATTAATACCACGTGGGAAAAAAAAGTACTTCTACAATACATTATATTTATTGTAATACATTATACATGTATTTGCATTTCCTTTCTTTCTTTTTTTTTTTTGCATCTTCCTGTTGTTTGCTATTACACACTATGTAATTTCTTTTTTTGTGAAACATATCTGCATTTTTTGTGAAACATTTCTGCATTTTTGTTTTGTGAAACATTCATGCAATAGCATTTTCTAGATACAAATTGAATTCAATGTAATGTAATAATCTGGACATTTGCCCACTAACATGTATCTGGACAGTTTGACAGAAAAAAGGTTGTCTTACTTTCAACAGTTTAAGAGTACAAATATTATCATGGTTTATATACAGAACAACAATATAATAAAAAAAAATAATATTTCACTAATAAATGATACATGTACGTATTATATATGTTGGACAATAATGATTTGGAAGAAACAGTATTACTAAAAACCTTACACTGTTTGTTCATATTTTGGAAAATACTATTTTACTAGAAATAGGACAATCCTAAACCAAATAAATGTTCTAGCTAATTTTTAATTGTTTGTTGTACTTTTCTTGGGACATTGTCTACACTTATACATCAAGAAATAGAAGAGTTGCATGACCAGTTATAAATCAATGATAATGACTATCAAAATTTTGCAATGAAAATGAAAATATGGAAAATTGTGTTGATTTTTGAGCTCCAAAATTTGTTTTAGGTTGGGGGAAAAATCTTGGGTAAAGTTGGAACTTTGTTTCCATTGTTGTTATTGGGAGGGGGGTACACTTACAAGCTGATTGTGGGGGAGGCATAGAATTAATCTTGTAAATTATTCAACTTTTGATACTAGTAGAAGAGGATCCAATTTAAAATTCATGTCCATGCCCATTTTCATATTGTTTGTTTAGTCTTATAAAATAAAATTATGCTATAAACGACAAACAACATTTATTATACGTAATAAAATAAACATGTAGCAGTGTGTGATACACATGAGTGTGTAGATTTGTGGTATTTCCAGAATATCGCACGGCTGTCAGACAATGGCGGCAAACAGCATGCGATTTATCGAGATGGCCGTCATCTCCCATGTAAAATCCAAAGTCCCTCCATACCGTGCTTTTAGTTTTACCTGGGAATCCGTACAGAGTTGGTCGCTCAGATGGCGGGGGATTCTGTGGCAGATGCACAATTTCTTCCCTTTTGATTAAACTTTCGTCTATCGAGTCTGCCATGGCCAACACACGCTTGTTGTCTTACAGTCTATTTCCGCGCCTGCGCACATCTAACCTCCGATAAATCGCGATAACGAATAGCTTACTGACACTCCTGGCGATCGATCAAACCTGAGAGATTACGGAAGCCCACCGTGCTTTTAGTTTTACCTGGGAATCCGTACAAAGTTGGTCGCTCAGATGGCGGGGGATTCTGTGGCAGATGCACAATTTCTTCCCTTTTGATTAAACTTTCGTCTATCGAGTCTGCCATGGCCAACACACGCTTGTTGTCTTACAGTCTATTTCCGCGCCTGCGCACATCTAACCTCCGATAAATCGCGATAACGAATAGCTTACTGACACTCCTGGCGATCGATCAAACCTGAGAGATTACGGAAGCCACACTCGATAGAGCGCGCAATCGATTGACCTGAGGTGTGTTCAGCAGAGCGAGCGCTCGCTTCTGAACGGAGGTGATCGTCGGAGCGCCCGCGAGCGCTCGCGAACGTACTTTGGAGGTAGTGCGCCTTCAAATCCAATATGGCGTCGCGTACGCAGTCTATAAATAACACAAACTTTTTCAGCGACACGTTTCACTGAGCTCTATCGTCAAGGTCGGCGATGGCAACAAACGATTGTGTATGTTAAAACTGTGTTTATTATCAACGGCCGGGTTTTACTTCTTGAATGACATCGAATATTTTCCTGTTCAATATGTGTACCATCGGTGCAGATGAATCGATGCCATTTAAATAGTTTAAAGAGAAAAGAGTCGGTGGATCAGGAAATATTCAGGGACTTTCCACATTGAAAGTTTTACCTCTCGATACACTGCTATAATCATGATAATAAAATGGAAACGGACAATGGAAATACTCTCAATAAAATATAATTTTTGAAAAAAAAATGGCTGAAATAATTATAAAATTTTATAAATATTATTTTACTATATAATATTACTGACAGAGTTTTAAAAAATAACTGTATATATACGGTAATTAATTTCATGAATATACTTTAAGCTTAGGTATTATTTGAAAGTACTGGTTTCAGTGGGGTTTTTTCTTTTTAAAGAAAAAACACACAATTGCACGAAATGTATACCTTCCGGAAACTTATGCTCTCTTCCCTACAGTCCAAAATATCGGAGCCAGACATTTTCCAGGCTTTTTCACGATTTTGATATTTTACGTTTTCCTTGCAAGTAAAATATCAAAATCGTTATTTTTGAAAAGCCAGGAAAACGTCATATATTTCGGATTATCTTTCCCAATGTTCAACCCCAGGGCTTGTTGGACAAATTCAGTATATTTATTGCACTTGCTTATCATAGGGAAAAAAATGTGAGAACCCGATTATTTGGGATTTTAAGAATTTTTTCCGATAATACACATGATAAATAATTTGTGAAATAAATGTACAAATCTCAGAGTTGAATATTAGGGGATCCTGTCCAGAAGCACCTGCAAAGAATATTTATACACGAACTAAATTAAGTTTTCCAATTTAAACCCCTAAATTATATATAACTAATGGAAACTTGCATTAGAATTAATGGCAATTAATCGAGTTTTTCTCCCATGAATCAAAAAAAAAAAAAAAAAGACTGCAACTACAATATCAATGTGTAAAATGATCTTAAGTTTAAATAAAAATATCACTTTTTTTTTTTTTATATACCAAAAAAACTTCAGTGTGAAATTTCAATGTGATTGAATCATAAATCTCCTATTTTTAGCTCACCTTGTCTGTTATATCTCCAGCCAGAACAGAGGCATTGACCGTCATAGAAACAATACATCTCAGGACACTGATGACCGCCACCAAACACACCTGTCAATCAACAAAATCGGAAATAATTAACAAAATTTGGATAAAATAAAATAAAAAACAAACCAAGAAACACCACTCCTGAAATAAAATTACTCACTTTTATTTTTAAATCAATGTAAATTCTCTTCATCCACTTGCAAATTATTGTTCTTGCAATCTGACATTAAAGAGCCATTTCGAAATAAGTAATCGGGGAATGATAAGGAATCTTCATTGTAGTGCTGTGCCCATTTCAGTGTATATAGCTGTGAAGCTACTCACCAGTACATAGAAAGCGGTAAATATAAGACTGCTGGTGCTCCATAGTTTGATTAAAGCTACTTACCAGTACATAGAAAGCTGTAAATATGGGACTGCTGGTGCTCCATAATTGGTTAAAGCTACTCACCAGTACATAAAAAGTTGTAAATATAGGATTACTGGTGCTCTGTAATTTGACTAAAGCTACTCACCAGTACATAGAAAGCTGTAAATATAGGACTGCTGGTGCTCCGTAGTTTGATTATGGCAGATTTGGATTTGTAGATCAGGAAAGCCAGAAAGAAAATGTTAGGAATCAAAATAATCAGATCCCACACTCTCACTCTGTCAAAATATTACATAATGTATGAAATATATCATGAACATTATTGAATCAATAATTGTATCATGTGTGACTATGTTTCATATGAACTTGTAAAATTCAATTTACTGCAGAAAGGCACCTTTCGCATACTCTCCCAACAGAAAAGAAAATGAAATCAGAGAATCATTTTGTCACATTGACAATGTGCAATTTTCTTCACTAAGGCATTTACTGGTACAAGGTCCATAAAATAATTATAAAAAGAATAATGGGAAACTACTGGGTAATAATAAATATTCAAATCACTTTCTGTAGAAAAGATAAATTTTTGACAATTAGATCAGTACAACCACTGTGTTTGTTACCTTGATTCTCCAATATCATCGTACAGGATGGCCTGGCAGACAGGCTCCGACAGGGTGAAGGAGGGGATGGGGGTGTCATTTCCGGAAATCGGAATAACCCCCGGTGTGGTCGTCAGATTGTTCTTTATGGGTAAGTTCCCAGATCCTTGTCCAATATCTGCCGCATTGCTTCCCAGTGACAACTTCAGATGATCAGACATGGATACTGTTGGCTACTATAACCTACAATTTGTCAAATTCATAACGAACACAAGTGATTTTTTGGTTCCTAAATTTACTCCTTGGTAGGAAAATTTTTTTTCTTTAAAATAAACAATGATTACCATATATAAAATCAATGTCAAATTACAGAACTTTGACCCGCAACAGCAGTTTACCAAATTCAAAGTTTAATACAGTAAACTGGACCCACATGCATACACGAGTAAAATAGTGTTGACAAGATGATATCGTCATTACGCTCATGCAATCACATGCACACGCCTGCATTGCTTAAATTTGAAATACTTGGTATACTTTTGGAAAAACGTTGTTTACGTCTTAAATGCATATATTTTGCCTTCTTTAATGAAACTTAATGAAACATGAAATGAATATGGCACGAGAAGGGAGTTGGGGAGCGTTTGGGGAACATCTGTAACGGTTCCCGTTACATTTAGCACTAGTTTATTTAAAAAATAACATTTTTGATTTGTGGTTAGTCTATAGGTAGACAAAGTGATGCTAACTAAATATTTTAAAATTCATTGATGTATAGATGTACCTTAAGCGGTTTTAATTTTATGGCGCTAGTCCACGAACTTTGTGATAGCCCCTCGTAACTTTACTGTAATGCATGTATACTGTGCACTGTAGACGAAAACGTAATGCATAGACATTAAAAAGATATTTGCGAAACAGTGATGTTCCCGTATAGCAGCTTATGACGAAGGATGAAGTTTCTTAAAAGCAAGTCAAATTGTTGGTATTAAGAGGTAGGTCATTTTACAAGGAATAGACCTCTGAAATATGAAAGCCGTACCAGCGCCTAGTCAAAAAATATTGGCAAGAAAAATTTTGCGGATAAACAAATAAACATAAAAACTCAAATACGGATGGACAACACAAAAAATAAATATCTCCTAATCTCTCATTCGCTAATTGAGAATCGCACAGAGTGAAATGGGTTCAAATTTCTGCAATCCGTTTGACGTCTGCAAGTCGCCATCAATTAAAGTATGACTTTTCAATTTATATGAAAATACAGGGACCAAAATGCATTCAGGTTTTCTATTTAAATTAAAACATGTTAAAATTCAGAAGGAAAAAATAGACTGAAGGGCTATACAGTACCAGCAAATATAACAACTAGGCCTTATTCTTGCAAAACCTACAAACAAGTCTCTCAGAAATTCAGATGATTTTTTTTTCTCGATATTTAGCTGCGGTTGGGACATATGCCCTGCGTATGAATTATGTAATTGTTAAGGGGGTGTGATTGTGTAATCTAAGGTTTCCTGAATATTATAGTCTTCCGTGTGCAGAAAATAAAAAATCAAACGACTGTTTTACATGTTTCATTTAGCGTGAAGTCGTTGCTCCCGCGAAAAAGTGTGGAGAGATTCAAGTTATACTTGCGCCTTATACATATTTGAGGTCTAAACGAATTTTACAAAATTTCCATTGCCATCATCAACGGAATATTATTTCTAAAAAAAAAGTCATGCATTTGATAAGATCAATATTTGTTAGTGTCTGGATACAGATATCTCTCATACAACAAACGAAAACTCAGTTGTTGTATGATACACATAAAGAATACTACGACTTACAAAAGAGAATGATGAAAATGGAAGAAGAAATGTGTCGATTACGTCAAGAAATTCAAAGTGAGTAAATTAATTATATACAATAAATGTTAACAAAAGCACCTTCATCGAGTCTTGTAATGTTTTATGAATCTAATGCCCTGTTCACACGACGAGTTTAATTCGCAGTAAACGATTGCGAAGTAAAGTAATGCGAATTAAATTGCGTTCACACGACAGCTAATGAGAAGTAAACTAATGCTAATTAAAATTTTACTACTACAAAGAAGTGTCAGTAAGCCTATATACCCTTTCACGATAACTGCGGTATTGCTTTTATGCAGGGCAAAAATGATATATTTTGACGAAATGTGACGTAAAAGCAATTATTTAAATAACGTCATTCAATTCTTCATCAACAAAAACTCCGCCAAACGTTATGAATTTGTCCTGCATAAGAGCAGTACCACAGTTACCGTGAAGGGGCTAATTATGACGTCATTTGCAAATCACCTCACCTTTTGTTGAAGCAGATGCATTTGACATAATGTCACAATGTATGTACGTACATTGTAGTGATTAACACAATTTACCTTAGTTTTACCCTACAAAATACTACAAGTACTTAAAGCAACCGTCATGGGGCATTTGACTTTAGTTATTTTTGCATTACGCATGCCTCAAAATTTAATTCGAATTAGCTTCGCTTAGCATTCACACGGAGGTAATGCGAAGTAATTTGATTAAGCATTGAATTCATATTTTGGAATGTTTTTGATAGCCAGGTGTGTTATAGGACTGAAGACATCCCAAAATATGAATTCAATGCGGCTAATATTTACATTGATTTCTCTAACTTTACTTTATCATAATTGTTAATTTCGATCATGTTTAATGTGAATTTAACGCCCTTCGGTATCGGTGTGCTTAATAAAGGTAATAGCCATACGTGACGTTGGAAAGTTGAATAAAGCAAATGAACATTGCAAGGAAAAAAATGGCAAATTAGTTTTTAATTGACATTTGTTGTATTTTACTTAATTTTTCAGGATAGTTTTTTATTAAATTAATTGAGTCAAAACAATATACATGTATATTTTGGTGTTCCTCAATATTGAAAATGCATGTAGTTCCTACAATCTCTCAAAAGAGGGCGTCTTTACTCTACGCTCCAACACCTCTGTTATCGTCTAAATTACAAGAATATCTTGTCAAACGAAAATAAATTATAGATTCCCACCAACTTGGTAATTTTTTAAAATGATATTGAAAATAGAAATATCAATCTGTAGCATTTCGTCTGTTCTTTCAAAATTTGGATATATATCAAAATAGCTTAAATATACGGCACAATTTTTTGTTGTTGAATTTTTACACACATTTTCATGCTGAAACCAAGGAGAAAAATTAAATTAATTCGAATTAAACTAATTAAACTCCTCGTATGAACGGGGTTCAAATTTAATTCGCATTAAACTCCCTGTGTGAGCAGGACATAAGTTTAAGAAATGAAGCTAAGAGATATTAATGATTTTCTAGTGAATGGGAAAGCTGTGACCTTTTCAGCAACTGCAGACGAGAAGGTTCGTCAAACAATCAGAAGTGGAGGGGAGATTATCATTTTAAAGAGGGTACTGAATAACGTAGGAAACGGATATAATTCTGACACAGGAATATTCACGGCACCAGTGGCTGGAAACTACGCCTTTTACTTCTCTGTACAAGTCCCACCTAATAATACACTTAATATATTTTTACATGTCAATAATAAGGTTGTAGCGGAAGCAGCAGCGGGGAAACTTGTTAACTACCACAACACCGGAAGCAATATGGTGACTCTATTTTTGCAGAAAAATGACAAAGTATGCATTAAGTCACATCCACAAAATATACAGACAGTCGTTATTCAGTATACTGTAAACAGTTTTTCTGGTTTCTTCCTTTTTTGAGATAGAATTACAAATTTACTGTGAATAGTTAACAGACAGTGAGTAGTTTCCTTTGGGAGAAAAAGGGGATATCAATATGGTTTTGTTTTCTATGCTGTAATTTTTTTGTGTAGACTTTTATAAAATGTCTAAAAGTAATAAATTATGTATGTTTAAAAAAGCAATTCTTTTAATTGTACTTTAGATCAAATATAACCCTGACCAGTGTAATAATTGAAAGCGGTAAATGTTAACAGTTTACGAAAATTGAGTAAAATTTCAAAATAAACGAAAAAAAAAATAGAATTGTAATTGACATGAAAAATATAATGAAGACGCAAAAAGAATATTTTTGCAACTTGCCAACTCTACATATAATTATTTTGATCATTTTTTTTCATATATATAATTTATCAATGCATAATAAGATCAGGAAATAATTTATGCAATTCTCTATAAGTTTCTTATTGACATTATACAGACTGAATCAAAACACAAACGATCTTGTATATACATTTAATAATTAATTTTATAGACATGACAAAAACCTAGACTGTTTACATGCTTGTTTCATCAAATTATTTGTCAAAACCTTGACTAGTGTGAAATCTCATGTGATCCGTTATGACTGGTGTAGAAAAAAAGAGAAAAATACTGATCCCTGTGGACAAAGCTGGTCACAATACTGTCTTTGTTTGTAAGGCGCACTACTTAAATTATACATATTTTATAGGAACTAGGATTTAAATCCAACTTATACCAATAGTACCCTTTCTAAGGAGAAAAATCATAAGTCAGTTTTTAATTTTTAAAAATAATTTTTTAATGATTTTTAATATTTCTTACAACCAGAATGAATTTGAAATACCACATCTAAACTGAATTCCAAAACTTCATTAAAATCCTCACAAGTAAAGACACATTGCAGGTTCAAGTAAATGTTCTACCAAGCCTTTTTCTTTACTCCTCACAACAATATTAACAGAAGTGAACGAGAAATTTCAAGTACTGTGCAGAAATATATGGGTCATTCTCAAATTTTGTCCAGATTCTATCAACATAATTCAGAGAAAATAAATTCTGAGAACTAAATATTTTAAAGTTTCATGTTAGCAATGAAACATCAGTGATGCGTAAATTATGTTGAAACACCAAGAGTTCTATCAACATTTACTATAAAATCCACTATAAGTACATGCATCCAACAATAAATGTCTATGATGTTACTTACTTAGAAATCGCAATAAAATAAAAACTAACAAAAATTTAAGGTTTCTAGAATTATAATCTAAACATCCTAGTAAAAAATATTTTATCAAAACAAATTGAGGGTTCGTAAGAGAGAAATTTCAGATGACATAAAGCTGAAAGTTGTTAACGTTAAAATTATAAAATTTGATTATTCTTACATATATACCTTAAGCATATGCCATTTTACCTCAGCATGAACACTGTCTTTGCAAATATACTTTAGACAACAGGATTGTGTACCAAGTTTTGATAAAATTGTTGAAAGATTTAGAATATAAATTCAGAAAAATAGGTTTAGTATCACCAAGGATATTTTCATAACACAAAGGACATAAAGGTAACACAAAAGACCAATTATGGTTTTAAGAAAAGAATATCTTGGGATATCATTTCTTTTTACATTTGGAGTCTGACTAGCAACGCCAATGATTGAAAAGTAACAACATAGACATAATTGTCTAATTTTAATGATACGTAAACATCAACAAAAATAAAAATAAATAAAAATAAATAATGCATGAATAATGAAGGATTACTATAATGGGACCTAGAATCATGGATCGGTACATGTACAAGCATATATAATAGTGGTGTAAATCAAATATGGATATTTAAAAAATTCAAGAAACTTTTTGGAAAATTTGAAATCACAAACCAAAATCAACAACATTAAAACATTTCAACTTTATATGTAAATAAATTTACGAGTTCCATTTTTATTGAAAAGGCAGCTGTCAATGATATCAAAATGTATAAAATTGAAAAGTAAATCTTTAAGCTGATGATTTTGGTAAAATCTTGTGATTTCATATTGTCCAAAAGTTCGATGGAATATTTAAGTATCCACATGGGATTTACACAATTTCTTGAATATATTATCACACAGTACTCTTTAAGGTAGTCCGATCCTCAGGTTTATAAAATTAGCAGTTAAGTAATCAAAAATGCTCATAGAAGTATCTCTAAATCCACAAAGTTATGTAAATTTATCCATAATGTTTCTTTAAAATTAAAGATTTTTAATCATATTATATAGGGAAATTGTCAAATCTCCAATATTTTTGCAGAAAAAGCGAATTGGAATATCATCAATGCATTTTCTAATTGCCAATTGATCAACAAATAAAATTTAGGTTAAAAAACGATAGGTTTCCAGGTATTCAGATAAATTGTTATGATTTTTATACTTGTTTGGTATTTTTGTCTTCTATTTCCATCATATATTCCATAAAAGGCTTTTGATATCATTGCAAGACACCACAAATCACATCTTATTTAATATCATGCTAATAAGCATTGGTATCTTAGTCTGGATTCAAGAAAATCTTATTTCTCTAAAACTGCATATGTATTTTTTTTCTTTTATATGGTACAAATGTCAACTTTTATAAAACCTTTTATAAGACTTCCAAAAACCTTGAATCTTATAAAGATGAATAAGATGAAAATTGTTGCATGAAAAAAAAAATCATTTTTAAGCTCAATTTTGATGCATTCCGATTAAAATTAAACATTAATTTTTGGAGTTATCCCTCCTGGCTTAGGATCGGATATCCTTAAGTTTCTCATTCACTACCGTTGATATCCTAGTGAGGATTGAAAAAAAGGCTTGTTAAACATTTACGGAACCTAGCTATGTATCTTTGTAAGGATATTTATGAAGTTTCGGAATCCAATATAGATATGGTAGTTCAAATTCATTTTGGTTCTTTGGGATATTGAAAATATTGAAAAATTACATGGTTTGTAATATTTCTTCCTTGAAAAGGAACTATAAGTATAAGTTTGAATACCACTTGTAGAATTGTATCCAGTTCCTCTTAAAATGCATATCATTTAATTAGCCTTACAAACGATGATAATGTTTTTACCTGTTTTGTCAGCAGGGAGCAGTACATACCGATCTTGTAATCTATTCTTATACTTTTTTTCACTTCTGGATTATTGAATACAGAAAGATAGATGGTTTTCATGTTGCCAATCAATCTTGTAATACGCGATTTTAACATGGTTTTGATACATTCATTTAATCAATTCTTACAACGTGTCAACGTCTTCTTTTTTCATATCTGGCTCATTGCCTGGCGTAATCTTCAACAGAATCCATAATATTTACGACATTCCGACGCCAGGTGAAGGACCGAGGTTCCCTATATTTAGGACCTTTTAAAATAAGTGATCCAAGGTCCTCATTATTAACTACATTTACGTCACCTATAATAAGGTGTCTAGCAGTCCTATAGTTAAGGGGTGAAGAAACACATAAACACAATGGAGAATTATGTTTCAGACACTATATATCAAGGCCTTGCAAAGTCCTCTTGTTATAAAAAAGTTTTGGTGCGATATCGATGTATATTTGTAGGAAATACAAGGTGTAGTCTTTAACTTGAAATATGGTGGAATACAATACTGGACCTTTTTGTGATTAAGAATTGTTGTGAATTATAGACAATAGTGCTTTTCTAATTTACCTTGATTTATTGTAAGTAACTTTTACCGCACTATGACGTCATAGTGCTATGACGTCATAGACGTTACTATAACGTTATGTTATATACTTGTTGAGTTTCAAATAAACCACTATACGGTTCAGAAGTGTTTTCTATGAGTGCCACAATCTTGACATTGGTGCCGTGACCAAAGAGGAGAGATGACTTCTAAACTGAAGGCAGTAAGAGCAGGACAGTGAAGTGCTGTAATCAGACTTCTAAAAAGACTGGATGAAGAAAATGCAGATGCAGAGGAAATTGAGGCTATTTTGGAGACATTGACGGACAAACAGGAAATTCTCAGAGATCTGGATGAAAAAATTCTAACAGAAACAGCAGATGAGGATATTGAGAGAGAAATACTGGAGACAGATGAGTACAATTTCAATCTTAATTCTAAAATAAGGAAATGTAAGAAACATTTCTTGGAACAAAATGCAATTGCCAGTAGTTTCTTAGATCAAGATGAGAATTCGCAATTAGGAGGGAATAGTTAATCATCACATAAATTTAGAGAAAATTCCAGAGCTCATCAGTCCTTTACAAGCTTTCATTCAAATCCAAATAGTGGTAACTTTCACAAACTTCCGAAATTAAACTTACCCATTTTTGAGGGAAATGTGTTGAAGTGGCAGTCATTCTGGGATTCATTCGATTCAGCTATTCATAGCAAAAACACGTTGACAGAAGTTCAAAAGTTTAACTACTTAAAATCTTTATAGCAGAAGAGGCATCGAACACCATTTCAGGATTTGCACTCACACATGCAAACTACAACAGAGCGATTGAGCTTCTACATGAAAGGTTTGGACAAAAACACAAGATAACTCAGTCCTACATGCAAGCGCTCTTGGACCTACCCGCTCCCAAGAATAATCTCACATGCCTGCGTCATTTTCATGACCAAGTGGAGACATACGTCAGAGGTTTAGAATCCTATGGACAAGCTCAAGATACATACGATTCTCTTCTAGTACCTATGATTCTGAACAAATTGCCTTGTGAATTACGCAAAAATCTGGCACTTGAGCATGGATCTACCGACTGGTTACTAGGTGACTTGAGAAAGGCTCTATACAAGGAACTTGACATACTAGAAGTAGGAACTCATATGGACACAACAGAAGACCCTTCTACAGCTATTTTCTACATGCACTCAGAATCCAGTGATGAGCAACCACAACGGAACTGCAGTCCTCGGAATCGTCAGGTTTGCTGTGCATTTTGCAAGGAGTCGCATCATTCAAGTAGCTGTACAAGATACATAAAACACAATGACCGGATAAAAATTGTCAGACGAGACAAGCTGTGCTTTAATTGTTTAGGGAGACATCGTGTTACAGACTGTCAATCCAAATCCAATTGCAAAATCTGCAAAAACGTCATCACACAAGTTTGTGCACTGCTCATAATGCAGTCAAAACCAAAAGGAGGAATACCCATGCATTACAAGCAAAGGCTGAACTGGATGCAAAGACCAGGGAAATCAAGAATCTACAGGATGAAATCAAGAACTATAAAAGTGTCATTGCTACTTTGGAACAACAGATAACAGAACAGAGGATTTTGACTGAGAAAACCATGAAGGATGTAAACATTTTACATACCCAGTTTGCAAAGCTTCAGGCCAAATTTCATGCACAGTCAATTGCTACAAATCAGATGACAACTGAGAATCAAGCTGAAGAGTTGAAGAAAAAAGAAGTTGAAGTAAATACGCTCATTCAGCAGATACAATGGCTCAAATCATCAAGAGAGACACCTGGTATGAAACTTCAGCAAGTGGGAGGAAATATTCATTCAGATGTAGAGCAGCAGAGGGAAACTCCTAGAGATCAAATTACTAGTTTGAAGAGGAAATCAGTGATATCTAAGAAACTAGATAACGTTCAGAAGAGTAACTTGGAACAGTGTTACAAAGAGGAGACCCAGGAAAAGATGAACATCGTCAACCAACTAAAAAAGGAACGAAACCGCTACATTAATGAGAACAGCAACCTATCTCAGAATTATACAGAGGATAACAAAGTACATGGCATGCAATTTGTTGACTTCAAGAGGATTTCTGGGGATGACACCAAAATCAGGCAACAGGAGAAAACATTTAAAACACTTCGAGATGTCGAGAGGACATACAGTCAGAACCTCATCGAGTCACGAGATGAGATCGCAGAGATGAAGAGAAGGGTGAAGATTATGGATCATCAGATTGATCAGCATAAGGAGCAAATTCAAGCCAAAGAGAATGCATTCATCAAGGAGTATTTTGGACATTAGAGTAAGGAGAAAGACGATTTCTTGTAAGACTTTGTTCATATACGTGATGGTACCAAAGTCAAAGACGTAGAGCAAATCCAAACTTAAACAAAGTAGAAGAGCGTTACATTTCATGTGACATTGCGAATAACTTTTTGAGGATTTTTCATTCATGATTCATTCAAATTCCTTTTTATTTCTCGGTCCAAAGACTCACTCAATTCGTACTTTTGTGGGCCGGAGAATGTTGTGAAATATTAACACTTTGGTTGGCTGAAGAATGTTGTGAAATATGGACATTTTGGTGGGCCGGAGAATGTTGTGAATTATAGACAATAGTACTTTTCTAATTTACCTTGATTTATTGTAAGTGACTTTTACCGCACTATGACGTCATAGTGCTATGACGTCATAGACGTTACTATAACGTTATGTTATATACTTGTTGAGTTTCAAATAAACCACTTTACGGTTCAGAAGTGTTTCTATGAGTGCCATAATCTTGACAAGAATATTTCTGATACATGTATTTAACGCATCAATTCCTTTATTGGTAAATGAAGTTAAGGAAAAGACGGATTGTTTAGCTGCATTTTCTTCAGCAAAACTTGATGATTTAAAAAGCTTTTGATTTGATCTTTTCCAGAATATTATTTAAAAGTTTCAAATGGACAGAGTAAATTTGGGCACGGATATGATGCGGACCTTAATTACTGGTGATTTACATAAGGTTGTAATAAATCAAAAAAAACATGTTGTATAAGGGGTTTCTTGCAAGACCAATGCCCATGACAACGATTACGCTGTGGACTTGAAAGATCGAAAAGTCAACATTTACTAAATTCTATTCCGCAGACAATATTAGATTTTCCCAAGTAATTGTATAAAAGCTCTGTCCAGTAAGATTACAGGTGATAGAAATGTCAGTTATCAAATTATCACAGGTTTTACAGTTTTGTACAGAACATTTTGAAGCAGAAGATATGGGATCGGAAATAAAATCTTTAAATATATCTTTAATAGAAACTTTCCATTCTTTCTTGTGTTATTAATTTTATACCCAAATTGGGAAACGGCTGAAAATATAACATATGTTTGATATCACTGAGGATTCACTTAATTATTTAAGCGAAGCAGGCTACTGACTGATATGTTGAAGGATTTCAACGGCCTTGTTCTAAGTCAAATATAATTGTATTTTGATCGTATTTTGTTTGACTTTTTCATACCAATTTTAGGCGTTTGTTACCGGCCGCCAGGAGGCGGTCGGTTATATGATATGAAAGTTTGAAGTCGCTGTGCGTTTCTGCGGAGTTTAAACAATTTAAAATAAAAATATTTAAGGAATGACTCTAATTCTTGGCCATATTATTCGATGATAACCTGGGTTGGGTCAGGTTACGCTTTATAATCCGCGGATTATAAAGCGTAAACTGACCCAAACCAGGTTTTCATCGAATAATTTGGCCAAGAATTAAAGTCATTCCTTATAATTTAATTTTAAAATAATTAAACAACTGTGGGTGTAAAATTGTGTTGCTTTCTATGAGTTCAAATTTGCCGCGCAATAATACATCCCTAGTAACGGAAGTGATATGAAACAAGGGGAGGTAATAACTGATATACAGATCTAGCAGCCATGATGTTTGTGTACACGAGGTAAGATCGAGCTACTGTTTGAAGTTAAATGTACATTTATTAAATCTGGAATTTCCCAGGAATTTCAAGGACTGGAAATGGGGGGATTGTATGGATACAGATGATTCAACTGGTTGTCAAGGGGGTGTGTCCCCATACCAAACCAGGTTATTATGTTTTATTCTGTGTTCCTTTTTGGAAATCAACCAATGAGAGATTAGAATAAAAACAAAATTAAATTATTTAACATTAATATAATAGTATATTAAAAAGAGCGTCTAAATGTAAAACAAGAACGCACAATAAACATAAGATTATTTTTTAAAATAAAGAATGAGGTAAATACTTCATCCAATCCTGATTGAGAAACTTAGACATGTTTGAGGTGCGGAGAAAATTAGGACATGAGTTGGACATAGTCTAAAGCAAAGACGGCGTTATGTATATTGCACAATTTTGCTTTCTCTATTTAAACAGGATTTGTACGTATTTATTTTAAAATGACGTGTACACATGTACATATAAAACTTAATGGTTAATTCATCAAAAAGACCTATCAGGCTACAGAATATTACAAGATTTTGCCCTTAGCAGACGAGGATAATGCACGTTTTACAATGTGCCAAGAATTTTCCCGCTATAACTCAAAGGAATTGAAAGAGAAGACATGTAGTGGTGGATCTAGAGGGAGATTAGTTTTTTTCCTCTAAGAAAGAGCAAGGAGACCCACATATTGTTGCGTTTTTATTAAATTAAAACTGCACTGCATATCTAGTTGTAGATTACATTAAACTTTAGTTTTAAACTATTAATAATTAATGTAAATGCCTCTTAATTACTAGTATACAGGCCCACGGTTTGTTGACGCAGAGGACGAGGGGTAATTTGCTTATATATACCTGTAATACTGAACATGCATTATATAATTAAGAAAATCATTCAATGTCGTGCACAAGCGTTTAATGTCACGAGGATACATGTATATGTATATAACAGATAAATATAAGATATTTTAAAACAGATCGCCATTTCAGTCTTAGTTGCTTCATAAAAGGAACAATTGATTGGTTTGCGGCCGATTTTTGACGCTTGTGTCAATATATGTTTCTTGTTTGTTGTTGTTTTGTGTTTGTGTTCGTGGGAGGGTGCGTGAGGGAGTGTGAGGGTGTGTGTGTGTGTGTGTGTGTGTGTTGTGTGTGTGTGTGAGAGAGAGAGAGAGAGATGGTGGTGTTTGCATGCACAGAATTGATTTCGATTATATCAAGTTCCGTTTTCCTAATCAATACACAGGACTCATGCCGGATATGACTAGTCAACAGGGGTTGCTTACTCCTACTAGGCACAAGCTGACACCTCCTTTGGATTTCAGGGGTTCTTGTTTTATGCTCTTTAGCCATATTTGTAAATGGAGAACTGACGGTTTGAAATTTAAAGCCTATAAATTTAATGTGTTTATCATTTTATAATAATTTCCAAGTGCAAAAAAAATGTTTGTAATATTTCTTTTTGTAATGATTATGTTTTAAAGTAATAAATATATTTCGAGGAATCTGCGCATGCATGTAAATTGCCACTCCAACTAATATGAAATTGTTACTGTAAGTGTATTTTATATTGTAAATGGTTATGCACTGTTTGTCCTTTTTTAATTTTTTTTTCAAATGTCAAGTAACTGAACACTTTAGTTATTTGAAATTTAAAAACGTTTTATTGAAATCAATTACTTTATATACTAGTATGTTTCAAGCAAAAAGATCCAACAAATAATGATCTGCAGTGGCTTTCGAAAAATCAAGACACTTTCATTACAGTTTAAGTCTGGACATTTCCATAAACAAATGTAAACAATTCTTCTTTTTTAGAGCAAGTTCAATAGGAAAACAGCTAGAATTGATAAGATGTAAGAAATGTAAACTGAATATTTCACTGAAAAATAGACAAATTTCTGGATGACACGAACAAGTCAAATTCATTAGAAAAGTACGAACACATATATGAACCTCAATTCAAAACTGGATATACGAGGGCCGTTCAAAAAATTATACGGACTTGCTGCACAGAAAGAAATATTTGACGACATAATCGGGCCAATGTCACTCAAAATATAAAAGAATTTTTACTTAACGGTCTTTAAAATTTCTTATCAAAATGTTGTAAATTGGTATCAATTTCGAGTGATTTTTCAGAACATATCATTAAGTTACGGAGCAGCAAATTCTTCGACGTCACAGGCATTATAAAAAATATGTGATTGAGCTTTCATTTTCTCAACATTTTCCAAGGATTACCTGTACAGTTTGAGTTACATTTACTCAAATCAAATACCATTTCTTGTCAAGCTTAAAATCTATTAAACAAGTTAATAATGTTCTTTTTTTATTTTAAAACCAAAAAAGTACAGGTATTTATGAGATATATAGTGTGATATTGGTGACTTTCAATCACGTTTTTACAGTCCGGATAAAGTATTAGTCGATAATGTTGTTCCCGACCTCCCGTATAGCCTTTTTACAGAGGCCTAACGGTCTAAAAACTCAATTTGCTATTTTTGAACGAATGTCATGAATACCCTAGGTTACTACATGTTTTATTTTGCATATTTTGGATATATGTGGGCGATATCTCACATATTTTAAGAAAAGTGGGGTCCGTCAATTCATGAGACGCCATTTTCAATGTCGTTTTCCAGAGAATCACATCAAAGAAAAATTACTGTATTTCTGTAAGTACTTCTAATATCACGTCAGAAATCTACATACACTATAATAGAACAATTTTAAGATATATTTGAGAAAATTGTCGAAAAATATCGCGAATTATATAAAATTAATGAGTTAAATTTTGGATTCTGCATGCTTTTGCTTCAAATTTTTGTCGTGCTCCGTACCTCTCCATCAGCGATATCAACATACCGATAATTTTAGTAGAATTTTTTTAAAATACAGAAACTTTGCCCAAAATTTAATGGACTCTTTAAGATACATATGTCTGTGAAATTTCATGACTATATGACGTCTGTAAGAGTAAATAATAGCCAAGTCCGAGTAATTTTTGAACGGCCCTCGTATAAATGAAGGCAAAGAAGAATGGCTAAACGAAGGTAGAAAGCAGTTCTACATGAGGATATGGATGACAATTACATGGATCAGGGCTTGCTGGTAATAAATGTCGACAATTAAGATGTAGAGGACAGTAAAGATAGAATGAAACACACTTCAATGACAGAGGATAACCTGCATGGAAACGAGAACAATAATGGATAGCCAAAACGAATCTATCGTAAATACTTAAAAAATAAACTGTTCTTACGTCTCGTTTTCTGATATACGAATCCGATACCTGTAATTAACCAAACATAATCTATAGCAAAAAGGGAAAACTTCTACGTACCTAATTTGAATGGTAGAAAAATAAAAATTACAGGAGTTGTACGCGTAAAGGTCTGTGCAGTATAGGTTTGTTTTTTGAAGTAGGTCCATAAAATCCCAAGTTACGATATTCCTGGATCAAACATACCTGGATGAGTTATCTAGGGATGCCAGACTTACTTCGGTTGCTGGATCTGACCTACATTTTTTATATGTGACCATGTTAAAGTTTTTTGAGCAGGTCTTTTCCAAACTAAATACATACAATCCCCACCTAGACCAAACTTACAAGGATGATGCATCTAGGGATGGACACTACCCATCTTTCTTCTGATGCTGGATCTGACCTACATTTTCCAGATGAGTACCAGGTTAAAGTTTTTAGAACAGGTCCAGTCCCAAGTTACTAAATAACCTACCTTGACCATACCTACATGGTTAATGCATATAATTAGGTGTAAACCCTTACATTCTCTGGATGCTAAATCTGATTTACTTTTTTTCAAATGAGAGACCATGGTATTATATCTCATGTAGCTCCTAAATCATCTAGCCTATTATAGTTAATCTTGAATCTAGGAATGGAATCTTCCAGACTTCCTCCACCATATGAATTATTTGACATTTTCTTAAATAGAGAACAGATGACCGTTTTTGGAGCAAATCTTTTTCCAACTGACAAGGAAATGGGGGCAATTTTGGGGCATATTTTTCGGAAACAAATGCTACATGAATGCATGTTCTTGCACAAAATTTTCAGTCATCAAATGAATCACCCCAGTTGCGTTTCTCTGCAAAAGAAGTTCAATCTGCACTCTACAAAAAAACATATTGTCCTGTCGTTGATGTACTCGTTAAAATCGTTTACATAATAGTGAAGCCTGATAAAGTTTCAGCAGAAATCCAAAGTATCAGCATATAATAATCTTTTCCACAGAAGATAGCTGAGACGTTCGATATTCACCTGTTTTCCGTTTATTCACGTGACCAAGTGCTTCTATGAATACTTAGCAATTTTGGTATTTAAAGATAAAGTTTACTGATTTTTTCGACGCTGCATTTCCCGTTATAGAAAGTGAAAGTAAATGATTTATCTTTGCTCTAATTTACATTGAATAAAGATTTAATTTATCGACACAAAAGGTAGGAAAAAGTAAAATATCATTCGGAAATATGAATTTCTGTTGATTTCCATGCGCAAGCCAATTCAATCCGCTTCATATATTAATACCTTTCTAGTGTTGTTGTTTTATTTTTCATTACTAGTACTTCTTTTTTAATTAGATATTTCAATATAATTGCTAATTAGATTTTCAATTTTGCAGGTGTTGGATGTTAATAAACTATTTATCTCCTTCTTGGTTTTATTTAATATCACTATCTATATTTTAAAACTCAAATTCCGTCAGATTTTCAAACTTCCGTGGTTGAGAGAATTTAAATTGATTGTAAATATCGGGAAACGATGTGTAAACTTCCATTACATCATGTTTTATCAAAAGATTTCTTGTCTGAATGCATATTAGGACTCTAAGTAAAACAACTATTGAAAATCTCAGAAATAGCATTCCAGCTTTCACTGCACATTTTCATGGTCATTAAACTGGTTCGATATTCTTAATTTACTTGTTTTAGATTTATCTATGGCTAGCTTACTAAAACGAAAGGACCGTGAACAGCTCTCGGAGTGGATTGGTACAGAATGTTCCTTTCAACTTCTGTATAAAATTTCGAGAGATGGAGCTTCGGGATACGAGTTCTACTCACTATGTGATAACAAAGGACCCACAGTGACTGTCTTCTACAACACAGACAACAACGTTTACGGGGGTATCTGTTTGAAAGTTGGCACCAAAGTAATACATGGAGTAAAGATGAAAATTCGTTTTTGTTTCAGTTATATCAAAGAGGCAAATGGAGAGCTAAAAAGTTTTCCCCCATCGTGGACCAAGGAAATAATTTTTGGGGGAGCAGTGATCATGGTCCATGGTTCTATGATTTGCATTCTTTTCAAAAGAGTGTTAGAAAAACATCGAGGTTCTACGTCTTAGATAGTAGCGATTTATTTCGAGGTAGTCGTTATGATATGGAAGGAGAGAATGCGCAGACAATCGCCAATAGTCATAATAATGTCGAGGATCTTGAAGTTTATCTTGTCAAAGGTAAAAACAAAAAAATTGATTCCTTTAATTGAAACTCTGAAGCAGCTTTGAGCTTTTGTTATGAAATTTAGCAAAGCAAATCCGTATGGACTAAAGAAGAAACCTATTGATTTTGAGGTCAAAAGGTCAAAGGTCAAGGTCATAAATAAGCAAATTCTGTCTGTTATAACACTTTCGTTTCCACACAATATCTCTAGAACAATTTGAGCTATTGCAATGAAATTTAAAATAATAACTCCCTGTGGCCTAATGAAGACCCCTATTGCTTTTGAGGTCAAAAGGTCAAAGTTCAAGGTCGTAAATCTATACATTCTCACTGTGTGTAACACTATCATTTCCGGACGATATTTCAAGAAGATTTTGAGCTTATGCAATGTAATTTTATACCAAAACTCCCTAGGACCTCTCTCACCCCTCTCAAAGTGCCCCGCCCCGTTTGTTTTAATTAGTATTTGCAGTACTACATGTCGCTATTTTTAGCACAGGGGTATGAGAAGAGTTATTGCGTATAAAACAGGTTCTCGGCGGATTTTATGTTCTTATTACATCTATTAGAACTGTTTCATAAAGGCTAAATAAATCAAACACCATGGGTTGTGTAAAATTTTGACAATACCGAACATGAAATTATACATGTATGTCATTGTGACTTCACTTCTGCATATACTTGACTCCAAGTAAAGCGATTCCGTGGTCTAGTGGTAAGTTTCTCGCTTCCCATGTGAGAGGTCCCGAGTTCAAGTCTCGGACGGACCTCTTTTTTTTAAAGAAATACTTTTTTTTTTACTAAATAATAGTATTAAGCACGCGAAATGAAAAATTTACGAGGTCTGGCTTGTACAAACTCATAAAATCATCATTACAGTGTGATAAATATACCAAATAAAAGAGAATCTTCTATACACATAAGAAAGAATAAGCAATGAAATCTCTATTACCAAAATGGTATATTTTATTAGCTTCGGTATACATGCATGTATACATTTAATAATTCTACAAATTCAGTGAGAGGATCCGACTCCCCCCCCCCCCCCCCCCCCCCCCCCTCCCCCCGAACTGCGCATGTTTTACTTTTTCCTTTAGCGGGGGACACAAATTCTCTGAATTAGCTTGTTGAGTCAAATACTGTCTCACGTTTTTCATACTCGTTGTCAGTTCATTATTTATACACTGGATTGGCGACGGATTTTTCTATTAATTCCCGATCATGACAAGGCGCACACGGTGGGTGTGACTGGTCGACAGGGGATGCTCTATTCGTGGCACCTGATCCCACCTCTGATGTTTTGGAGCTCCGTGTTTGCTCTGCTCCTATTTTGTATAGTTTTTTTTGGACTTTTGACAATGAATACTGTTCGTTATCTCCATATGTTTCATCGTATTTTTTTATGTTTAGTGATAATTTAAATTTTTTCTTTGATTTCACTATTAAATACCATAAGTACTGATATCTGACCACTGACATGTGTTAATTAATTTCAATTAGCATTCACATGGAGCTAATGCAAAATACCTGGTATAAATTTGGAGCGCAGTAAATTAATTCAAACTGAACTCATTCGCATTAAATTCTCAGTGTGAACGCGAATCAAATGTAATTTGCAGTAACTTCTGTTTAATTTCAATCAAATTCTGCGTGTGAACAGGGCATTAAATGAAGGCATTCTCAGGTAGTGTAGATTGATGTTTGTTTAAATCATTAGTATTTTTTTACATTTGAATATATGTAGGTCTCCAAAGTGCAATGGGACTCCAAAGTCCGATGGTCTTGCCAAAGTCCGATGGTCTGCACCAAATCCCGATGGTTTGATACGCCAAAGTCCGATGGTGTGGAAAACAGTTAACGTTTATGACGTCATAGTAATGCTGTACCAAACTGCGATGCCGCTCCATGCCTAAGACCGATTGTTTTAGATAAATACAAAATTTCATAAATACAAAGACTAACCCACAATTTTTTTTTTCGATATAGGTGCGATACTTACACTTATCAGTCGAAAAATGTGTAACAATTATAACGTTAATATCATAGGTGGGTGCAGAACTAACCCAAATCAGTCCAAGAGTGTACAGGGACTAACCCTTAAATCTCTATGGTTCGAAGAAACACATATATTAGCGTTCAAGGACTAACCCTTATCAGTCGAATGGTGTACGAGGACTAACCATAATAGCTCCGGTAGGCGAAAACAATAAACAAAT
This sequence comes from Saccostrea glomerata, assembly GCA_003671525.1. NCBI lineage: Eukaryota > Metazoa > Mollusca > Bivalvia > Ostreida > Ostreidae > Saccostrea > Saccostrea glomerata. The sequence continues at coordinate 219,138 of PRKT01000575.1, read as the reverse complement.
CAGTATGTACAAAACAATTGTATGTAAGACGAATACTAATCAATGGATTTTGAATGCAGGACAACGTCATGACGTCGGACTATTGTGACGTCTTAAACGTTGATTGTTCCTCTGCACCGTCGGACTTTGGCGTATCAGACCATCGCACTTTAGCGCAGCGCGTCTCATAGGAAACGAGCCATCGGACTTTTTGGTGACCATCGGACCACCGTAAAGACAGCGAGCCATTGGGGTTTGGCGCAGACCATCGGGGTTTGGCGAGACCATCGGGCTTTGGCGTCACCATAGCACTTTGGAGTCTTGAAAAAAATGTCAAACGCTTGTTGATCACATCAATAATGAAGTATCCCCAGGTAGCGTTGATTTATATATATTTAAGTTAGGCCTATGTCTGTCGGAGGAAGAGTTTGACCACAGTAAACATAGGATATATATAGCGGGAAAAAACTGCTGATGAAAAACAGAAACGCCATTAGATTTTTTGTAAGAGCTTTGTATAAACTAATAACATGTTAATTTGGTGATGCTTACCGTATGTTTCTATAATGAAGGGTCATTAAACATTGTATTTTACTTCCAGTTTTCCATTGAAATCAAGTCACTTATATCTAACTATGAACCATTTGAAGACGCACAAACCCCGGTATCCAATATTCTGATAATTGGACAGAGTGGTTCTGGAAAATCAAGCTTTGTCAACACTATTAACAGTATTTTCAAAGGGAAAATTTCATCCAAAGCATGCACAGGACGTAGAGTTAATAATGAAAGCCTTACAAAAGATGTAAGTCTGTATAATTTTTTTTACATTGAACAAAAAAAATAATAATGTTAATTATACAATTTTATAGTGGATAGCTTGGAACAACATCATAGTAAAAGATAATTTCATTCTCACCTTAAGAGTTCAAAAATGCATACATTTGCAAAGATTAAGTTTACACAATTGATTTAATATATAAAAGGAAAAACACACTTTTTTCATACCAGAAACACAACTCCATTATCTTTACACTCTATGAAAATGAGTTATATTGATATCTTCCCATTATGAATCTTCTAGTTCACAACAATTTCAGGATATGGACAATAAATAAAATACAATTTGGTTGAACAATAATAAAATACTTGCGCATCATTCAATGTTTTCAATATTTTCGTTTTCAGGAATACATGTACTTAGTATATAAAATCTAGTACAAAAATTCTCTGTCTTATGCAAGTACTCTCGTGTACTCATAAATAAAGTCCCTAGTAATTCAAATACTTGTACATGTATCTTTCTATCATTGCTTTTGTGTCCAAATTCCTTTTGGAATTAGGTCTTTTAAGTGTGTAGAATATAATATTCTTAATAATATTTTAATAAAAAACAATATTTTTGCTCAGAAAAAGTTTAATGTGACACATACTTCAGTATTGAGACCCAAACTAAAGGCTACTTTCTGCAGTCTACAATCAATGCATACACGTATTTCATTGAAGATATATAGCGATATCGCAGATGTAAACGAAAAAGGCGAACATTAACTTATAATATTTGTTACGAACGTAGCTTCTTCTCTTTTGTTATATAATTGGATAAATATATTATTGTAACAACAAATCCATAAAGTAATGATACGAAACATGCAAATATAGTGTTCGCATTTAATTTTATTATTTAAGATTACTATATTGTGTTTTGAGATAGAAATATCTATCGAAATGTTCATAACCCGAAATTCCTCGAACGGGATCCACTTGCAACTTATGTATACTGTATAAACCAAACAGATAATTCATTTAAACCTATAATTGAGCAGATAAATCCTATCTGAAGTATTATTTGGCACTTGTGTATTACCTACAATCATCTTTTATCACGTTTCTATCGAAAACTGCATCCTAACCCGTGCATGCGATCTATAGGCAACATGGCTTCCTAACCCGATCGAATATTATACGCGGGTAATGATGCGTGTGTAAAACGTCATATCCGTAGTAACGTAATACACAAGAACGTCATATATAAACAGCGATCAGCTGATTTGACAGGCAGAACACTTCTCCTCGCATACGGATATGACACATACCACAACTGAGGAGTTTCGTTGGGTAATTGTTAATTCTAAACTTTAATTAGTGGGAGCTGATGCCTGACCCACATTTGGGATAATCTATTTATAGGATCTTTTATATAAATTATTTATATTCATTGTAGTTAAGTGTAAATTCTAGAGCGGGATAAAGTTATGGGAGAAAATTACTCCCACAAGTGAATTGATACTCCCGCTAGAACCTGAATATTAAATTATTACTTATCATTAATACTATTTATAGAAATTAATCTATTGCTGAAGAACCAGATAAGGGTTTATCTATTAATAAAATTATTTGTACTTTTATTAAAATCTTTATTCTTTGTTCAACAAACAGAATTGGGAGACCCACAGGTTACTTTCACATACGGGTAAAACATCAAGCGGGTGAAACGTAACATTGGTGTCAGAAGTGGGATTACAAATATTTCCAATCTTCTGGTTGAACGGGAGAAAAAGCAATAATAAAGAAATATACTAGCAATATATAAATTTATTTCATCATTATCAATTAAAATGTCCCAAAACAGTAAATTAGAAGATTCAGGGGAGGTAATCTTTAATCCCAGGTCTTGTATTGGGAACGATTTGTCCCTTGATGAAGATATGGGTCCTCAGGTGTCCTCTCCCAATCAGGCATCAGCGTCCCAACATTCTGAAAATATGAATGAACTTATATTGAATGCAATGAAAAACATGAGTCAAGAATTTCAATGCATGAAACATGACATGGGAGAAAAGATTGATGAAATGAGACAAGAGTCTCTTAGATTGCAAAAAGAAATTGACATTTTGAAAATTAAGGGTAATTCTCCTCACAACCCAATTACACATCAGGTAAATGGGAATAGGGAACCCTACTTTTGCCCAATACAGTCTCATGGTATGGGAGCGGGAGAAAACATGAACAGTCCCATTAGAACCCACGAAATGACTGACTGTATAAGAGGTTTAAATGTAAATGAAAATGGATTTACAAGGCATATCCCAAAGCCGACTGTTGGAATAAAACCCCAAACCTTTGACGGGGGGGATGATTTTGATGAGTACCTCACACAATTCAAAATACTTGCTCAATTACATAACTGGGATTACAGAACTAAGTCCCTTTATTTAGCCAGTAGTTTAACTGGGGGAGCAAGGGCCATTCTGACAGAATTAAATGAAACCCAACAACAAGATTTTGGTTCACTTGTTAAAGTATTAAGCATGAGGTATGGCTCAATAGAAAGAGCCGAAATGTATCGTGCAAGGTTAAAAGGTCAAGTGAGGGGAGAAAAAGAGTCACTCCCTGAGTTAGCCCAGTCGATAAAGAAACTTACTAGACGGGCATACCCAACAGCTGACCCTGCTGTTATAAATACACTGGCATTGGACTATTTCATAGATGCCTTAACTGACCCCGATATGAGGCTGCGCCTACGGGAGGCAAGGCCGAAAGACATCAATGAAGCCGAGATATTAGCTATACGGCTTGAGACATACAAACTTGCAGATGCTCAAAGAGGTCAAACAATTAACAATATCAAAGCTAACAAAGATAACGAACAAGACACTTTGTCTGCTTTTAAACAAGCTATTAGGGATGATATTCAGTCCCTTACCAAAGAAATTAGAGGTCTTGTTAAAAATACTCACTCAAAACATCCACAAAATAGTCGTGGGGAGAGCAACCCATCCCACATGGGATACAGAAACCACTATAATCAAAATAGGGGTAACAATAATCATTTTGCTAGACACAACGACTTCCATCCTCGAAGATCGTCAAACTTTCCAGTGTCGAATTCGGGGGTCGGAAGTCGGCAGAGGAGTGGGGTAGACCCCAGAAACAGCCAATAGAAAATAATGCTCGGGGGCTCCAAGAGTCAGTCAAACTTGAACAAAATATTGAAACTATAGAAAATAATCTGGGAACAGAATCTCAGCGAAATAAAAATGTTTCAAAAGAAATAAAAATAGGAGATATTCGAAAAATGGGCAATGAAGGCATTTACGTTGTTGGGAAAATTGAAAATCACCCAATATCAATGTTAGTAGATACAGGGGCTAGTGTAACCATATTAAGCTCCAAAGTATTTGAAAATTTGGATTTAAAGAAAGAGATTAATTTAACACCATCCCCAGTGAAACTAACATCTGCGAATGGGGAGAGAATTCTTGTTAGAGGGGAATGTCCCATGAAAATAACTGTGGGAGATAAAACTGTTACTCACAATTTCTTAGTGGCAAATATCCTTAATAAATGTATCTTGGGGATAGATTTCATGCAGCAAAATGCGTGTGATATATTAGTGAAGAAAATGAAATTCAAAATAAAGGGTGTGGAAGTTCCTTGCATTAATAGTGAAAATTTGGATATCCCTTTCTGCAAAGTACTACTTGCCGAGGATATTGAAGTACCTCCAAATAGCGAGTTTATTGCACCTGGGAAAATAGAAAATCCATTGTTCACTAGCAGGGGGGCCCTAGTGGAACCAACTGAAAAATTTGTTGAAAAACACGAATTATTAATCCCAAAAACCTTAGTTAAGGTAGAAGGGGAAGTAGTTCCAATTCGTTACATAAATTGTAATGACCATAGTGTAAAAATCCACAAAGGTACAGTTTTGGCCACTATTGAAAATGTTGAGGATATGTATGAGAATACGGAAACAGTTAATACCCTTTCTAATAATAACAACAATTCAGAAACCGATTTGCCCAAACATTTAGAAACTATCATCCAGAAACTCCCTGAGAACTTAAGTTGGGAACAAAAACAAAAATTTACTAAATTGTTGGTTGAATTCCAAAATAGTTTCTCACAGAGTTCGGATGATATGGGTTTGACTGACATAGTGGAGCATAAAATTAATACGGGAAATGCTAATCCCGTTAAACAACCCCCTAGACGAGTACCCTTGGCAAAAATGAAAGAAGCCCAAAGGGAGATTACTGAAATGCTAGATAAAGGGGTAATTGAAACTTCTGATAGTCCTTGGAGTTCCCCAGTAGTATTAGTTAAAAAGAAAGATGGGTCAATAAGGTTTTGTATTGACTATAGAAAGCTCAATGATTTAACCATTAAAGACAGTTATCCCATCCCTCGTATAGACACTACTCTAGATGCTTTGTCTGGGTCAAAGTGGTTCTCCACTATTGATTTAAAAAGTGGGTACTGGCAAGTTAAAATGTCCCCTGAAGATAAATCAAAAACTGCATTTTCCATTCCCGGGGGTGGCCACTGGCAATTTTTAAATATGCCTTTTGGACTTTGTAATGCGGGAGCTACTTTTGAAAGGCTTATGGAAAAAGTCTTGTCAAATCTGTCATGGAAAATATGTTTAGTTTACTTGGACGACATTATCATTCTGTCCAAAACTTTTGATGAACATCTAACAAATTTGTATCAAGTTTTTGATAGGTTAAGAGGGGCAAATTTGAAAATGAACCCAAAGAAATGTACCTTTCTACAAAAAGAAGTTTCATTTTTGGGACATATAGTAAGTGAGAATGGTATATCTACAGATCCTTCTAAAATAGAAGCGGTGCAAAATTGGCCCGTGCCCAAAAACATTAAGGAAGTAAGAAGCTTTTTGGGTTTATGCTCTTATTATAGGAAATTTGTTCATAAATTTTCCGACATAGCCAGACCCTTGCATAAACTAACAGAACAAAACCACAAATTTAAATGGGGGGATGACTGTCAAATGGCATTCGACAAACTGAAGAGGGCTTTAACTAGCTCAGACATTTTATCATACCCAAACAATGAGGGTTTATTTACTTTAGATACAGATGCCTCCAATACTGGACTTGGAGCGGTATTATCACAAGAACAAGAAGGGGTTGTCAAGGTCATAGCTTATTATAGCAAAACTTTTAGTGCCACCGAACGACGCTATTGTGTCACACGGAGAGAACTATTAGCTATTGTCAAGTCAATAAAACATTTCCATCACTACTTATATGGAAAACCTTTCAAAGTAAGAACAGACCATGGTGCACTAACTTGGCTTCTTAATTTTAAGAACCCAGAGGGTCAATTAGCTAGATGGTTCGAATTCCTTTCCTCTTATGATTTTAAAATTGAACATCGGGCTGGCCGGTCCCATAATAACGCGGATGCTTTGTCCCGCCGACCTTGCATTGATGTAAACTGCAAACACTGCAGCGGTGCAGAGTCCCGATATGAAGTTAAGGTAGAAGAGAATGTTAGTAACATGCAAATTAGGGAAATACCTGAATCTTGTGCTGTAGCCACCAGGGCGAGCAAAAAGGTTACTTCCGCAGAGTCTACTTCTTCTCTGAAACCTACAAAACACAATTCTGAGCAATCAGAAATGAAAACTGACATAAGAGATATACAAGGAAAAGACCTGAACATAGCTAAAGTGATTGAATGGGTAAAATCAGGAGTTAAACCTTCCTGGGAAGATGTCTCCAGTCTCAGTGAGACTTGTAAATATTTTTGGGTTAGATTTGATTCCCTACAAATAATAAATGAAATTTTATATCATAAATGGGAAAATATTAACCCTAAATTGCAAATAGTTCTCCCTCAGTCAATGGCTAAAGAAGTTTTCAATGAGATACATAGCAGTCTGACAGGTGGCCATCTCGGTTTCAAAAAGACACTTTCTAAAACCAGAGATAAATATTTTTGGTATCATATGTCCCATGACATAAAGCGCTTTTGCAAAATTTGTGATAAATGTGCATCTAGAAAGTCCCCAAATAAACTTCCAAGAGCACCATTACAGATTTACAATGTTGGAGCTCCTATGGAACGTTGGGCTCTTGACATTCTTGGTCCACTCCCAATAACTCATAAGAAAAATTCTTACTTATTGGTCGTAGGGGATTATTTTACAAAATGGATAGATGCAATCCCTATAAAGAATAAAAAGGCCATCACAATTGCTCAAAAACTTTTGGAACATATAATTCCAATTTTTGGTGTGCCCATGCAGTTACATTCTGATCAGGGGCAAATGTTTGAATCAGACATATTTAAAGAAATGTGCAACTTGCTAGGGATAGAAAAAACAAGAACTTCTCCCTATAGACCCCAATCAGACGGGATGATAGAAAGGGCTAATCGCACAATAGAAAACATGTTGTCATCATTTGTAGACAAAAATCAGAAAAATTGGGACGAGTTGGTACCCTTATTAATGCTAGCATACCGCTCCTCTGTACATGAATCTACTGGAGTAAGTCCAAATGAAATGGTATTCGGCCGGCAGGTCACATTACCAATTGATCTCATTCTTGGACGGGCAGACCCTGAAAGACATTATGTTACAGATTATGCACATGATTTGTCTCAAAAATTAGAAAAAATACACAATTTTGCAAGAGAGAAAATACAATTAAATTCCCAAAACATGCTTAGGGAATATAATGCAAAAATCCACAAAACTTCTTACAAAACTGGGGATGCAGTATGGGTATTTTACCCAAATCAAAATCTGGGATTGGCCAGAAAGTTATCTCAAAAATGGGCAGGACCTTTCATTGTTGTTGAAAAGATAAATGATATCTTATACAAAATCAAGAAGAGTCCAAAACATAAGGGGGAAATTATCCACCATAACCGTATGAAACTTTATGAGGGAGAAAACAAACCCACCTGGTTTCATGCATAGAAATTTCTTACAAAATAAAAACTGTTAACCTTACTAAACAGTAAATACTTTTTGTATCATCATATATCACTATAACATATTATTTATGCTACCTTCTTTGCCCTCCTTAGGTGCAACGATTCAAATGTATCTTATGCAATGGACGTGAGTTTGTTCAACAGTCCCACGCGGAGCGACACCTTACAACAGCTCACTCTGGATTCGCCTATCAATGCTCTAAATGCCAGTATCTTCTGGGGAGGAAGGACCAAAGGCATGGATGTAAAGATTATGATTTGAAATTCGTGAAGAAATCTAACATGCAGTTTGGAGAAGAAGAAAAAGCTGAATATGCCAAATTCCAAAGAGAAAGATCCGCTTTGGTGGAGCCATTTATGAAGAAGGTAGTTCCAAATTTCGACCCCAAACCAGGTGCAAAGAGGGCTATATTGCTTAAGGATCCTCTACCAGAAGTTCAAACCAAAAAGCCAAGAAAGTCGATACCTAGACGCTTCATCAAATCAGTACCTTCTGCTCAACCCACAAGCCAAGGGGATAATATACCTGCCATGGAGTCATCTCACAACCCCAACAGTAACCTAGCCTTGTTGCCAGTTTCTGCACCATCTAAGAAACAAGACGCAACTCCTGCCCTGAAGGACCCAGAGGTGCCATCTCAACCAGAGCTAACACCAGCAGCCGCTCCAAAACAAAAGCCCGCTGAATCTAAAACAGTCAAAAATCCCTTGCCACAAAATGAGTCCACAAAGTCAACAACAACTGGCCAACGAAAGACTCTTACTATGTCGAGCTCATCCTCATCCTCCTCATCCTCATCTTCTTCTTCATCTTCAGCAAGTTCCACACCAACGAAAGCGATTTCTATCCACGCACCAGAAAATTTCGAGGAAGAGATCACAAAACAGTACACAGTTTGCGCGAATCCAGATGCACCAGAATACATCCCATCCAAAGACCCCATGAAAGTAAAGTTAGAAGGGATGGCACTACAGCAAAAACAACGTGTAACACTAAATGTCGGGGGACGATCATTCCTTACTAGCATTCCTACACTGTTAATGGACCCAAGCTCCCTCCTGGCTGAAATGGTCAAGCCAAACTCTTTATTTGAACCCATCAAAAAGGATGGAAGTCCAGTTTACGTGATCGACAGGAACCCTAGATATTTTGATTTTATTCTGGACTACTTACGCTCCCCAGAGGCATTCCCCAAACTACTTCCTATGGATAAAGACATCCTACGCCAGATTCATGTGGAATCCACCTTTTATGGTCTCCGCTCTCTAACCTTAGCTGTTGAGAAGAAATTTTCTTCATCTCTTTCTCTGTGGGAAGATTAGGCTGTGAAAATAAACATTGATTGACGTTAGAGTATAGATGATGATTAGTATTCATCTGTTCATGATAATTTATTTTATATAAACATTTCATTATTGTTCTCATTGTATATAATCATTATTTATCATTATATCATGCACACCCATAATATTTATGATTGTCATTCATCCATATTGTTACCATTTTCCATGCTTACCTGTGATATTGTTGTTATAAATTATATGTTGATGTTGAAATGTTAATATGCTAATATAAAAGTAGCATTTACCTTTTATCTGCGTTTTTCCTTTTATTGTGGATCTTTGATGACCAACATTCGAGGACGAATGTATTTTACAAGGAAGGGGCCCGTGTTACGAACGTAGCTTCTTCTCTTTTGTTATATAATTGGATAAATATATTATTGTAACAACAAATCCATAAAGTAATGATACGAAACATGCAAATATAGTGTTCGCATTTAATTTTATTATTTAAGATTACTATATTGTGTTTTGAGATAGAAATATCTATCGAAATGTTCATAACCCGAAATTCCTCGAACGGGATCCACTTGCAACTTATGTATACTGTATAAACCAAACAGATAATTCATTTAAACCTATAATTGAGCAGATAAATCCTATCTGAAGTATTATTTGGCACTTGTGTATTACCTACAATCATCTTTTATCACGTTTCTATCGAAAACTGCATCCTAACCCGTGCATGCGATCTATAGGCAACATGGCTTCCTAACCCGATCGAATATTATACGCGGGTAATGATGCGTGTGTAAAACGTCATATCCGTAGTAACGTAATACACAAGAACGTCATATATAAACAGCGATCAGCTGATTTGACAGGCAGAACACTTCTCCTCGCATACGGATATGACACATACCACAACTGAGGAGTTTCGTTGGGTAATTGTTAATTCTAAACTTTAATTAGTGGGAGCTGATGCCTGACCCACATTTGGGATAATCTATTTATAGGATCTTTTATATAAATTATTTATATTCATTGTAGTTAAGTGTAAATTCTAGAGCGGGATAAAGTTATGGGAGAAAATTACTCCCACAAGTGAATTGATACTCCCGCTAGAACCTGAATATTAAATTATTACTCATCATTAATACTATTTATAGAAATAAATCTATTGCTGAAGAACCAGATAAGGGTTTATCTATTAATAAAATTATTTGTACTTTTATTAAAATCTTTATTCTTTGTTCAACAAACAGAATTGGGAGACCCACAGGTTACTTTCACATACGGGTAAAACATCAAGCGGGTGAAACGTAACATATTTATGACATCGGGTTTTTTATAAGAAATGTTTTTCATAAGATTTGCTTCTCCTAGCTACGTGCCATTTTCGTTAAAAAACACAAAAAAAACTTACAGAGGATCAAAAGAGAAGAAATAATAAATAAATAGATAAATATTATAGGGACACAACAGTATGATCAAACCAACATCCCTTAGTCGGCAACAAACGTAAAAATACCTAGATTTAATTATGTAACTTGACAAACCATACTGGCCTAGTATTTCCATTTTGCATTTTATATAATAAAGGTATACTAGTAAGCCGATCCATTTTTCTTGGAAAATTCGTGAACGCACTGACAAAGCAAAATTCAGAAAAATGAAAACCTACAATTAAAAAATGAATGACAAGACCAAAATGGTATCCATATGGACAAAAAGTTACTTGGAGATCAATGTTGCTTTTAAATGAATCCAGGAGTCTGCTACATGTACTCCTAAGGTGAGAGAAGGGAAAAGTTTTCTTTCTTTTGGACTACTTAATGCATCTAAAATATATGACATAAAAATGTTCTTTTAAAACTGTTTGATCTTTGAAATTCATACATCCCTTTAACTTACAGTTTATGAGATACATAATCCGGGATTCTGCTGAAAAGAAAAATCTGAAGTTCAGGATTTGTGATACTTTGGGAATAGATACAGACCAAACATTTTGGAGTAAATGGATGAAAGACAAAGATTTAGAATACATGCTGGATGGAAATTTACCAAATCAGTATACTGTAATTTATGCTCTTAATGAATAAAATCCCAAGTAATTTTATTTTAAATTTGTAAATGAGAAAAACAGAATTTTAAATTTTTCAAGTTGGTCTGAAAACTAGCTAGATAATTATGTCACTGATTACAGATAACGTACATTTTTGTTAACTCTTGTTAACTCCTCTTAACAGTACATTGAATTTTATTTTAATTCCGCACACTTAAATTGCTTTTGTTCTTTTTCAGTTTAATCTAAATTCTTTTGCGTCGGAGCTTGTAGAGGGGTTTGTTAAAAAGCCAACATTGCATGAAAGAACTCATGTGGTTTGTTTAGTCATTGATGCAAGCAACATAGGGTCTTTAACAAAAGGAATTACTGAAAAACTCCAGCAGATCAAGGAAATTGTGGCTGACAGGGGTATTCTATATTGCCTTGAAATAAATAGATATTTAAAAAGAAACCGTTTTAGTGCAACAAGATGGAAGAAAATAGATGTCTTAAAAAGGTCACTATATCGTCAATTGGTATTTATTTTAATTTTTCAAAATCTTTACATATAGGTTTACCACATTTGATAATCCTGACAAAAATAGACCTCCTGTGTGAACTAGTAAAATACGATGCCAGCAATGTCTTTGTAAGCGAAAAAATTGAGATGGCAGTTAATCAAGCTGCAGAAATTATGAGGGTTCCAAGAAATCATGTATTTCCTGTAAAGAACTACGAAAAGGAGATGCACCTGCAGACGAACGTGAACATTTTAGCACTAAGTGCTTTAAACCAGGTCCTCCTATTTGCAGACGATTTTTTGGAAAAACAAATCCAACTACAAAAAGAAAGTGAACTTTAGCTGATCATAAATTCAAAGACCTAAGGAGTTTTATCAGAATTAATGGACATGACTTTGAAATTGTTTATATTGTTATAAGACGTAGTACCAATTTTTCATCACATGGAGAGTACATATAATCATTTGTCCAAATTTAATTTAGTGTACATGTATTTAAGAATTTCGGTTGTTTATATATGTGTATAAAAGTTAGTGCATTAGCTGCAAGGTTAAAAATAGAGTACACTTGAAATTCAACATTTATCTAATAGTATATTGTATATTTGTAAATTAATTTCGAAAGCGATCGATCCTAGAGGATACAATGTAACACTTTAATAAAGATGTACCATCAATTACCTGCATGTACCTGTCCCATAGCTCTAGAATTAAATGTATTTGTTACACAGATGTTCAGATTTTTTTAAAAGGGGATGTCATTATTGTAAATAACACCGCATACAGGAGCTTTGTCTCCCCTGATTTTAATGTTTAAAGTTGCTAAGTCAGATCCTTCAACTGCAGACCCGATATTGGTTCCAATTGTCCAAAACCTAGTTGCAGCTGCAGTAACAGTTACTCAAAGGTCACAAAATACACAAAGTCATTAATACTGATAGACCAGTTGACACTTGTACTTTGTCGACCTGACCCAACCAACCCATTATGAAAAATACTAGCCAACTTTCATAGGGCTATCTTGTTGATAAAGCTACAAGGCAAAAAATATTAATGGGAAATATATCAATTTTGCCCATCTATTAATAACCACTATAACACAGTCATCTACTTTATCATTTGATATATGGCACAACATAGGTCAACTTTCAAAATTTTCCTCAAAAGACATTTGGGCTGACGCTTTCCTAATGTTTCAAGCATTATTCTAGAAGCGCATTCAAGTAAAATACAACAATTGCTGAAATACATGCATGACATACGTTTGGGATGAGAAAAGGCATTTGGGAATGTTATTCATGATAAACAGTAAGGTTTGAGAATGGTTATTAAACCGTGAATCAATTGGAGGTTATTCATAATGAGCTCGGGCTGGTTTTTCATGAACCCCATGGTCCATTTCATATCCCTCCTACGTATAACCTATATAATCTACCTATAGTGGTCGTATTAAAGTGAATATGAAGAAAAAACGAACGTACTTTAGAAAAGTATTCACATATGATATAGATGGTATTTTTTACTTCATATTAATTTTGATATATCTACATATGAATGAATGTAACTGATCTCCAAATGTCAATCAGAAACTCAGACATTTTATAATCAAATTCAGAGCCGTGTGTAAAATGTGTAAAATCAATTTTTTTTTTCTAAATATGATATATATATATACTGTATATATACAAAGAAATGGTTTTGGACCAACTTAAAGACAACAATTTTTACAAGGAATTAGTCTCTAATTAGTCTCTAATGAAGACAGTAAAACCATGCGCAGGATTAAGAAATTTACAACTAATTTTGCGGATAATTTAACCAAAAAGGAAGTGGATTATTTAACCAATTTTGAAATTAAATCTAGTAACTTTTATGGTTTACCAAAGATCCACAAATCCAAAGAAATACAGAACGGACTTGAAGGTAAAAACTCATTATATATTAAATTACCTCGACCAACGGATTTAAAACTTAGACCAATTGTAGCAGGCCCTGCATGCCCCACGCACAGACTCAGCAACTTGTTGGATATACTTCTAAAGCCTCTATGCCAACTTGTACCAAGTTATGTAAGGGATGATTTGGATTTTCTCGGCCACATTTCAGATATAGTTGAACTAAATACTGAGATGGTTAGTTTTGATGTAACGAGCCTCTATACCAACATACCGCATACACTTGGACTAGAAGCAATCGCTTTTTGGATTGACAAATACCACAATCAAATTCATGAAAGATTTTCTAAAGACTTTATTCTAGAAGGAATAAAAATAGTATCAGAGAATAATCATTTTGTTTTTGACGGGAGAAATTTTCTACAAATTAAGGGAACAGCGATGGGCACGAAAGTTGCCCCAACCTATGCAACCCTAGTTCTGGGTTTTTTTTAGAAGAAAAACTGTTCAACGAAACAGAGAGACGATTTGGAAATCCTTTTGCGCAATACATACGATTTAATTGGAAACGATACTTAGATGATTGTTTCATTTTTTGGACAAGATCTACTGAGGATTTACAAGAATACCATACCATTCTTAACAATCTACATCCTTCTATTAAATTTACCTTCGAAAACAGCAGGTTAGAACTACCCTTTTTGGATATTCTTATAATTAAGGAGGGTCGCAAAATCATAACAGATTTATACTACAAGAAAACGGATTCCCACCAATATCTCGTATTTAATTCTTGCCACCCGTCACACGTTAAACGTAACATACCTTTTAATATGGCAAGACGTGTTTGTACCATTGTCATAGATGAAACCAGAAGAAATGGCCGTCTACAGGAATTAAAAACATTTTTGCTCAGACAAAAATACCCTAACGACTTAATAGATATAGCAATTGAAAAGGCCAAGTCAATACCGACTGCAGATCTCCGTTCTACTAGACGAGGACGCCAGGAAAACAATAAGGAAATCCCGCTGGTCGTTACCCATAACCCACGGAACCTTAATATATATAACTCCGTAAAACAGTGTTTTCCTATTTTACAGCAATCCCAAAATTTAAAGGAATTAATTGACCCGAAGAGCATCATCTATAGCCGACGCCAACCTCCAAACCTAAAGAAACTCCTAACAAGAGCCAGATTCTCATCGGATGAGGAAAAACGCACTGTAGCCAAATGTATGGATCCCCTGTGTGGAACCTGCCCTTATTTAAAAACCGGAG
>PRKT01000575.1:185378-197885 GCA_003671525.1 Saccostrea glomerata | reverse complement strand
TATATATATATATATATATATATATATATATATATATATATATATATATATATATATATATATATATATATATATATATATATATATATATATATATATATATATATATATATATATATATATATATATATATATATATATATATATATATATATATATATATATATATATATATATATATATATATATATATATATATATATATATATATATATATATATATATATATATATATATATATATATATATATATATATATATATATATATATATATATATATATATATATATATATCGTGTGAGTGGTTGTATAAATTTATTAAGTGTGAAAAAGAGAAAATTTATTTAACAATGAATGTACAAGTATTTCAAAAAACTAGATGTTGATTTCGAAATTACTAGTATATACATTAAGTGTGCCAACACAACCATTGAAAGAAGTAAAAAGAAACACTTACGAGATAATTATCAAATATGTAAAGTTGTTGCTCTTAAAAAGTGTCGAGGGCCTCTTTCTAATACTTATTGTATACTAACTGGTTTATTGCACTCATGATACTGTTCGTATGACCTTCACTGCCACCATTATACGTCCATTGTTTTTTTTAAAAAAGGAACATGCAGTGGTCACCATCTGTGATTTGTATTGTTTGGATACAAATATTTTTATTGTTTCTACCGACAACTAGATGTCAGATGTTGTATGATTCAGATAAAGAATACTGGGACTTACAAAAGCAAATGATGAAAATGAAGGATGAAATGATTCGATTACGTCAGGAAAATCAAAGTGGGTATATTTTCAGCATGCAATTAATGCTAAAAATGAAATATGCTTCTGAATCTTATGGTCATGAATGGCTAAATTTCTTGATGTTCTGATATGACAGTATTAAAATTTATTTGAAGATTAAAGTAAAAAAAATGAAGAACTTTTTATTTATCATGTTCCAGTGAATGGGAAAGTTGTAGCTTTTTCTGCAACTGCAGACAGCAGTATTCGTCAAACAATCACAAAAGAAAGGGAGATAATTATCTTAAAGAAGGTATTAAACAACGTAGGAGACGGATATAATTCTGAAACAGGAATATTCACGGCACCAGTGGCTGGACATTATGGCTTTTACTTCTCTGTACAAGTACGACCTAATCAAAGACTGAGTATCTGTTTACATGTCAATGATAATAAAATGGCTGAAGCCCTGGCGGGACTAAATGTTGAACACTTCGACACCGGAAGCAACATGGTGACTCTCTCTTTGCAGAAAAATGACCGAGTATGCATTAAGTCACATCCCAGAAATGACCAGATAGTTGATATTCAGTTTAGTGGAAACAGCTTCTCTGGGTTTTTACTTTCTTGAAAATGATTTTTTACATTTAATTTGAATGGCTTGGACCGTTAGGAACAAAAAGATGCCATGAATATGTGTATTTTTTTCTTTATTGCTGTATTCAGAGACATATAAGAAGAGAAAATCTTATATGTCTCTGCTGCATTTTATTGTGTACATAAAAATATTTCGCATAAATGAATTTTATATGTTTACAAACGTGTATCTTGTTTGCACTGCTGATAAAATCATATTTAGGGTCTTCCGTCTTCAGCGGAAGACCCTTCTATTATTCTTCGGTTTCTTTTTTACCTTTATTAAGGTCTTCCGTCTCCAACGGAAGACCTTATTGTTTTCGTTCGGTTTCTTTTTCCCTATTATTATTATTTTTCTTACCGATTTTGTGCACGCGATTTCTCAGAAACGGCTGGACCGATTTTCACCAAACTTTTAGATCTGATAGACATTTATCTGAACCTTGTCGGAAATGTTTTATAAGTACGTGGTCACTTCCGGTCGTGATATATGGACGATTTACTGATTTTTAGAGGGTCAGCTTGTCCTGAGATCTCCTCCTAAACGACTTAAGATATCGACTTGAGATTTTCAGTGAAGGTAGAGGAAGGATAGTACATGTGACATTTTGCATATAGAGCTTTCCAGGTAAAAACGCATCGACGCTCGCCTGGGCTCGAAAAATAGGCTCATACGCATCTCGCAAAATTTGATACGTTTTCTTTCATATCTTTTTACCTGTTAATATTTTGTTAAGACATATATAATAAAAAAATGTTTAATATAGTAAGACCTTTCATTTGATATCAAGTAAATGGGGTTAGTCCTTCAAATTAGGGGCAGAGAGGGGCCAAAAGTCTCTCGTCTTTAACTTTTTAATGGTCAATATTTTGTGATACATTACTGTAGCAAAGATATTCAACTTAACAATTTGCAACAATATATACTAAAAATTTGATCATATGTTATGAAATAAAGGGTCACAAGGGGCTAGAATGCTAACCCTTTGACGCTTTATATCTCAAAAAGCGTGAATATTTTGATAAGCAATATTGAACAAAAGATGGTCAAAATAATGTTCCCAACAATATGCATACTTTTAATTTTTTTAATTTTTCGTTTTTTTCCGTCGACACTTCCGTTATAAACCGGAAGTAGTTTAAATATAGCGATTTCTTTTCACATTTTCTTATAAATGTAATTGTTCATTATAGAGGTTTAAAGAATGCGTACCATCTTAATATTTCGACCGGAAGTACGTCGTAAAAACCGGAAGTTGTCTTAAAATGAGTATTTTCCATCGAAACTTTCAGGGATGATTACAGCATGCTTGATGTAGAGTTGAAAGTTGTTTTCAGCACAGACGGTCGAACTGGAAATGAATAAGAAGATCAGGAAGTTGATTGGAATTGATTGATCCTACATTTTTTGTGTTTCTAAACATATTTTGAAGAGTTCTTGTGCTTTTTTTTACAATGTAATTTTCCCAACACAGGTCTTATTTCATCAGATAACGGACGAAAGACCTACTCGTTGCTCGCAACGAGATCGCATCTAGTTATTATTTCTATTCTTTTTTCTTCTTACAAAATTTGTGCAAAAGATTTCTCGGAGATGGTTCGTTCGATTTGCTTCAAATGTTCACGGTCGATGCGTTGTCTTCTGAAGTTAATTCCGGCAAATTATTTTTTTGAAATTTACTTCCGGTCGGAAGTTATCTCCCTTTGATCGAAATTTAGAGGACATCCTTGTCTGTGATGGAACTCAAAAACGACTCAAGCTAGAAAGCTGAAATTTTTAGTGATGATAGAGGACATGTTGCCATGTTGCAACATGGTCAGGATATTTTCCGGAAGTGCCTAGTATGGAAGGTCGGTAGGGGTCAAAATTTAGGACACGTTTCATGAGTGATTTTTTGAGACATTTTGCATTGTATCTTTTAAAGTATAATTATTTTGTTAAAACATACTGAACAATATTTGTGCAGAATTACAAGATCTTTCATACGATATCAAGAAAAAAGTGCTGACTCATCAAATTAAGGGCCTAAAAGGGCCAAAAAAGTTTATTCAATAACTTTTTAACAGTAAATATTTTGTTATACATTACTGAAACAAAAATGTTTATCTTAACGTTTTACAACTATCTATTATGATTTTTTTGTCATATGACACATAATTAAGGGCCACAAGGGGCCAGAATGCTAAATTTTTGACGTTTTATATCACGAAAGTGAGAATTATTTTGATAAGTAATATTGAACAAAAGATGTTCAGAATAAAGTTCTAAACAATATGCAATCTTTAATTTTTCGCTAAACGTCCCCATTAGGGAGTTGAAGGGTTGGCCCCTAAATATTTCTTTTGCAAATAACTCGAAAACGAAAAAGAATCTCTGAATAGTTGTTGAACAAAAAGTGTTCAAAATCATAAGAGCTTTAAGATTAGATCAAGAAACAGGGGCTGGGCACTCAAATTAGGGGCCAAGAGGGGCCAAAAATCTTCAATCTCTAACTCTTTATCAGTCAATATTTTTTAATACATTACTGAAGCAAAAATGTTTATCTCAACGTTTTACAACTATATATTATGATTTTTATGTCATATGACACATAATTAGGGGCCACAAGGGGTCAGAATGCTAAATCTTTGACGCTTTATATCTCGAAAGTGAGAATTATTTTGATAAGTAATATTGAACAAAAGATGTTCAAAATCATGTTCTGAACAATCTGCAACCTTTCATTTTTCGCTAAACGTCCCCATTAGGGAGTTCAAGGGTTGCCCCCTAAATATTTCTTTTGCTAATAACTCGAAAACGAAAAAGAATCTCTGAATAGTTGTTGAACAAAAAGTGTTCAAAATCCTAAGAGCTTCAAGATGAAATCCAGAAAAGGGGGCTGGGCACTCAAATTAGGGGCCAAGAGGGGCCAAAAGTCTTCAATAGATAACTCTTTATCAGTCAATATTTTGTTATACATTACTGAAGCAAAAATGTTTATCTCAACAATCTACAACTGTGTATTATGATTTTAATGTCGTTTATTGCATAATTAGGGGCTACAAGGGGCCAGAATGCTAGATCTTTGATGCTTTATATCTCGAAAATGAGAAATATTCTGACAAGTAATATTGAACAAAAGATGTTGAAAATCATGTTCTGAACAATCTGCAACCTTTCATTTTTCGCGAAAAGTCCCCATTAAGGAGTTGAAGGGTTGGCCCCTAAATATTTCTTTTGCTAATAGCTCAAAAACGAAAAGGAATTTCTGAATAGTTGTTGAACAAAAAATGTTCAAAATCTTAAGAGCTTTAAGATAAGATCCCGAAAAAGGGGCTGGGCACTCGAATAAGGGGCCAAGAGGGGCCAAAAGTCTTCAATCTATAACTCTTTATCAGTTAATATTTCGTAATACATTACTGAAGCAATGATGTTTATCTCAACCATCTAGATCTAAATGTTATGATTTTTATGTTGTATGGTACATAATTAGGGGCCAGAATGCAAAATCTTTGATCTTTTATATCTCGAAAGGGAGAAATATTTTGATAAGCAATATTGAACAAAAGATGTTCAAAATAATGTTCTGAACAATATGCAACCTTTCAATGTTTGCTAAACGTCCCCATTAAGGAGTTGAAGGGTTGGCCCCTAAATATTTCTTTTACTAATAGCTTAAAAAACGAAAAGAATTTCTGAACAGTTGTTGAACAAAAAGTGATCAAAATCCTTAGAGCTTTAAGATGATATGAATAAAAAGGGCCCATTCCTAAAATTATGGGCCGTTAGGGGCCAAAAGCCGATTTAAGTCTTTAATGTTCAATGTTTTTTTACAGATTGTGGAAAATCATTATTTTAGAATGAAAATCTCAATCAAAATCTTATCTCATCTCATCAAGAATTGGACGGAAGACCCACTCGTTGCTCGCAACGAGATCGTATCTAGTTGGTATTATATTCGTAAGTAGTAAGTAGAATTAATAACTGAATTACCTATGGTATATGTTGATTTTTTAAAATGTTACTTACATACAGCTGTGATGATACTACTGCTGTACCTACGACATCCTCAGCCGAAGCCATCCCTCATTGTGTGTTTCGACCCCCTAGCTCGATAAACTCTCAGGATGGGGAGAGGGATTCCACAGTGATGATAACAATCACTGCGCGTTGGTAGTGGGTATCCAGCTTCTAGTCTCTGTTTCTCTCTCTTTACCCAAACCCAGCTTGATGATCTTTCTGATCATTTTGGACTGCTGCTTCTCCCTGTCACCCCTAGACCAGAAAACATCCTCCAAGCTGACTGTGCCGGGAAACCTTTTTGCCTTCTTCCTTTCATGGGCTTCATTGTATCTTTCTTCCTATGAAACTGTCAGCTCTATGACAATTATCTTATTTCTATTTTATGACCCCAGAACCATATCAGGCCTGAGATAAGTTGGAATTATCTCTGGGAATGTCAAATTCTGACCTAGACAATGAGACATACAGGCAGCTTCCAATCGTCTGCCTTTTTAAGTATTCCTTAGGTCTTCTCTCTTCTTCGCCGTTTCACCTATCTTCTTTCTAAGCATATCTGTATATGTTTCACTGCTGTCTGTTTGCTTTTATTCTTCCACTCTTCCTCTATTAATTTTGTGTCTGTTATTTCTTTTATAACCTAATGAAAAAGCCATGTGTGTATCTTCCCTGCGATAATGCCACCTTGCAAAAGGATAGAATGAGCACTTTGGTGTTTCTAATAAAAAATAAGAGATCCCATCTGCGGAAATTGGCTGTTGTTTTTAGTATTCCCCGATATCTGCCCAGGATAGTGTCCATTGGTCTATTTCCACCTTGTCTAAGCACCCTGGACTCCCATCTCCACTGCCTTAGATTGTCGGTTTTCTTCCTCTCTGGCTCAGATTTCTTTCTGCACCAAGATACGTCTTTCCTTTTTGCTAGTCTTCTACCAAAACTATGGGGCGCCGTTTTGGTATTTATTGCCAAAAAGTGATATCACCTATGTGAATAGGTGATATCACCTATTCGAATTGGTGATATTACGCACCTATTCATTTTCAATAGGTGATATCACCTTTCGAAAAGGTGATATCACTTATTCGAATATGTGATATCACCTACTCGAAATGAATATGTGATATCACCTATTCGAATAAGTGATATAACCTATTCGTGCTGAATAGGTAATATCACCTATTCGAATAGGTGATATCACTTTTTGGCAGTAAATAATAAAACGGCGCCCCATACAAAACCTGCTTTTGGATACCTTTAGACCTTGCCCTTCCTCCTCTACCGTTCCTACAATGTACTTGTGTCTCAATCTGCTCTCCGCCTCTTATACTGCCTTTGTTGCTGACCATTTCCGCCCTGTCCGTACTTCTACTCCAGATAATACGCGAGTTTCGAGATTGTAACTCTCCTACGATGGAGGTGCAAAAAGTACCCATTTCAGCATGGAGGTGGGACAGGTTGCTTCTGTATACAAACGTGCATGAATAAATAAACGATATTTATGGCTTTTAGAATTTATTAAATGTTATAGAAAGATAATGAGGTTAAGCAGTGATGCATTTGATAATTTTATCAAGCTCAACTATGCATAATTGCAATTTTACTTTGAATTACAGGACAGGGTACTTGAAAACGAAAGAAACGTTGTAGTCTTTATAAAAAGTTTCCAATTTTCTTGATTGTACAAACATTTTCTAAACAATTAGTGTTTTTTAAGTTATTATAAGGAAAAGATCAATATGTAATTTAGATTGCCGACCAGTGACTTGGCTGAAGGATGAAAATCTTTTGGTTTTAGAAATTGGACAAGTAGAATCGAATCTATAAAAATATTTTTAGAACATTTTTTTAAAAGGAGGCTAAGGGATCGAAACAATTAACAACTAGATATCACTTATTTTTTTAAATAAGATATTTTAAGCTGTTAACTGTCATTTTTCAAAGAAAAAAATTCATGAACTTTAGTTTTGAAATTTGATCATTATAGTGCATGTATCTTTATATGGAGCTCTTATTCTAAAGGAGATCAAACTAGTCTAAAAATAGCCCCTTTAAATCAATTTTTCCTTTCATTTATGTCTTAGGCAAATCGACAGTTTAATACATGTTACAACCGTTTGGGATACAAATTTCCAATAAGACACTGATGAATAAACCATTTGATAATATATTACATAAATCCATTTTGATTTGCCAGTGGAGTAATGACAAAAAGTGGTTTATTATTTTGTATATCGATTCCTATATATAGTAAATACATTTTAAAAATTTCAGGTTGTCGTGGAAAGATTGTGGCATTTCATGCTATTCTATCTAAAACACTTAACAGCATCCCAATAAATACAGTCATCAAGTTTGGAAATGTATTGACCAATGAGGGAGGAGGATACAACCCAACAACGGGTAAATTTACCGCACCGGAGGATGGCGTCTATTCGTTTTCCTGGACATACTGTACAGACAAAGGATCCACTACGTATATAGCTGGTATTGTTGATGGAACCACTCGTGCATACATATCCAATGCTAATCAGGCAAGTGAATGGCAAAATACATCAGGGCACCTTGTCATAAAACTGAAAAAAGGAAATCAATTCTGGGTTCAAACCATCACCATAACTTCCAAACTCATTCATGAAAGTTACACGTTCCTGTCTGGGTACAAGTTGTCTGGTTGTTAATCTATTTGAAATAAATTTTCCAACATATTTTTCTTGAAGTATATTTTGTTGATAGTGCTGTGGAAGAGTTTTCTTTCCTGAAATATGAAGAAAACGAACAGTATTCAAGCTCAGAAGTCCATAAAACAATACAAAGAAAGGAAAGGAGCGATGTTACAACGCACTTTGAAAAAAATTTTCAAAGTGCGTTAAATTTGGGACCAAGCTAACGCACTTTGAAAAAATTAATTTTTGTTTTCAAAGTTTTATCAATATCCTTACAAATAATCGGTTTGATAAATAACTGACCCTGACTGGGTAACTTTTTTTCATGATAAAGTCACTTCAGGACCTGAGATATTGAAGTTTTAAATATTTGAGGTTTTGATAAAATAAAAGGAAAAGAGTCTTAAAATTGAAAAAATAGAGTGACGATTGTTTAATATCAATAAATATCGTTTCTTTTTTTTTTAAATTCTAGTCTTTAATGAGTAGATGTAAAGGGGGCGCTAACAGTGATCAACTTAAAACAACTTAGCATTTATCTGTTCAAAATAAAAAGGGGGCAATTTGATTGAAAATTCTGTCTCTTTCATACGTTTTACTATACTTAAAAATTTCTAGCTTTCATCCGTTTCAAGTTAACTCATTTAATATCAAAAGTTTTCAACGTCATACACGTACCAGTTATGTAAATACATATATACATGTTTTGGGTATAGCATAGACATCGAGACCGGGCGAAGGGCCAGTGGAGGGGGGCTTAACCCCCACTTTTGGAAAGATATATACATCTTATAAGCATTGAAAATGCAGCTTACCCTTTTGGGGTTTATTGTTCCCCTCCCCCTTTTGTTACAGACACCTATGTATTGTAAAGACAAAGATTTGGACTGGGGGATCTTCTACCCGTCTTCTCCTCCTTTCGACGGGTGTAAATCAATTCGTAAGTTTTTTTTTAAGATAAATAGCAAATAAAATCTTTCCATTAATAAAATATGTTTAATTTTTTTTCAAATTGCGTTAAGTGTCTCAATGGTAAATTACATTGATGTAAACTCTTAACGCACTTTGAAAAAAATTTTCAAAGTGCGTTGAGCTGGTCCCAAATCTAACGCACTTTGAACAAAAATTTTCAAAGTGCGTTGATTTTGTCCCAATTTTTACGCACTTTGAAAAATTTTTCAAAGTGCGTTGTCACAGAGCAAACACAGATCTCCAAAACACTAGAGGCGAGATCAGGTGCAAGGGAGGAATTCGCATCCTCTGCCGACCGGTCACACCCGTCGTTTGCTCCTTGTCATGAACGGGAAAAAGCCGTCGTCAATTGAGTATGTAAGTAATGGCAATTAGAATGAAAAACGTCAGTCAGCATTTGACTCAATGATAAACTGTATTTGCGTTAGTATCTACCATAGAACTTACGAAATGAAGTCTGCTGATATTCCTGTTTCATTAACTTATATGTCAATGATTTACCAAGTTTTAGAAATTGTACATACT
The DNA here is from genome assembly GCA_003671525.1 of Saccostrea glomerata. Lineage (NCBI taxonomy): Eukaryota > Metazoa > Mollusca > Bivalvia > Ostreida > Ostreidae > Saccostrea > Saccostrea glomerata. The sequence goes on along the minus strand of PRKT01000575.1, from coordinate 188,356 downwards.
TAGAGCATTGACGATTGTACGAAAGACGAATAGGGCCACATAAAATAATATTTGATCTCGTTATTACGAGAAAAGATCTCGTTATAACGAGAAAAGATCTCGTTATTACGAGTTAATTATCTCGTTATTACGAGAAAAGATCTCGTAATAACGAGAAAGATCTCGTTATTACGAGTTAATTATCTCGTAATTACGAGAAAAGATCTCGTTATTACGAGTTAATGATCTCGTTATTACGAGAAAAAATCTCGTTATTACGAGTTAATTATCTCGTAATTATGAGAAAAGATCTCGTTATATCGAGTTAATTATCTCGTTATTACGAGAAAAGATCTCGTTTTTACGAGTTAAAGTTAATTATCTCGAAATTACGAGTTAATTTTCTCAAAATTACGAGTTAATTATCTCGTTATAACGAGAAAAGATCTCGTTATTACGAGTTATCAATCAATCAATCAATCAATCATTCTTTATTTCCTCCTCATGGAGATATATGAAATGTGACATACAATTAAATGAATATTACACTAGTTCTAAACAGATATAAACATACAAAATTTGATTAACACAAAAAGACAATATATGAGAAAACATACACATAAACAAAACAGAAACGTATTTACAAAACCTTTAAAGGACTGCTGCTACAAAACCTTTAAAGGACTGCTAAGGATGAGAGGGAAAATGGAAGAAAGGGAAAAAAATAGATAAAAAAAAGGGGGAAGTTAACACGTTATTTTGTGCCTGACAGCGTTAAGAAAGTGCCCTGTTGTAGTGTGCGGCTGCGCTTCGAACAAGGTTAAAATTCAGTAATCGAAAAGATTCATTGTCTGATTCAAAATTTGCATGGCGTCCCAGTAGAACTAAAAACCATTCATTTTCGGTTAAGCCACACAGCTCTGCGGATAGACGCATGTTCGTGATTACGTTCCACCAGCTGCTTCTTACTTCACTGGTTGCAGGACATGTACACGTTGAATGTTGAAAAACATTAGAGAATGTTCTTCCACAAATGACACAGTTTTCGAGGTGTTCCTTTGAGCATGAGTAGGTACACAGTTTACAGATGAACTTGCAGAGTTCGATTTCTTTGTAATTTTTGGCTATATCCCAGATAGAAGAGGGTTTCGAGTCCGAGAAAATTTGTGTGAAGGAATTAAAATCAGGGTCGTGAGACATTCGTATTTGGCGCTGAGATATGTGTGAAGCCGTGACACTGCCGCGTACCATTTTCTTCCAGGCAGATTTCATAGGGAAAGAGCCATCCTCCAGAAATTTCCATAAATGGGAGACAAGGTTGTATGATTGGAGAGTCCTTATAATATCAGGAATAAAACCAAGTTGATCATCCGAGAGGTTGTGGAGGTAAGAAAATAGTCTTGCAAGAAAAATTGATTTTGTTAAATTCAAACGAATTAATCTTCCAAAAAATAAAAGTTTACGTGCGTCAATTTCAGAGCATATAGGTAAGACGTTAAAGAATGACTCACACATGTCTGACCGGCACAGTTTTGGTAAGTTCAGTGAGTTTTTGCAAATAAAGTGTTGGAATGTGTTGAGTCGAACTTTATCAGCGGATGTCATATTGTTCCAGAGTTCACACTCGTAAAGTACTGACCGTAGCACGATCGTTTTGTACAAATGAGACATCTTTCGTACGATTGTGACAACGCACTTCGAAAAAAAAAATCACAGTCCGTTAAAATTGTACGAAAGACGAATAGGGCCACATAAAAAAATATTTTTATCTCGTAATTACGAGAAAAGATCTCGTTATAACGAGAAAAGATCTCATTATTACGAGTTAATTATCTCGTTATAACGAGAAAAGATCTCGTAATTACGAGAAATGATCTCGTTATTACGAGTTAATTATCTTAACTGTTCTGGTATTCTTTCCATTCTCAAAAAAAAAAATGTCAGGTATATTTAAAACAACAAAACAAAGTTATCATATACACAAGCTTATAGTTTTTATTTATGGTTAACACATAAGATATTTCTTTAAAAAGCTAATTTTTTATTATATCTAGACAATAGGTGTTATTTCAAATAATGTAAATATTCTTTATTGAATTTATTAGTTAACATATGTTTCTGTTTTGTTTTTGTTTGTTTGTTTGTTGTTGTTGTTTGGGGGGTGGGGGTGGGTGTACAATGTATGTTTTATCGATTTTCAACTCAGTATTTTGTTTACTCGATATATGAGAATAAAACTGAAAAAAAAAATGCAATGAAACGCCATAGATTTTTTTAATGTGGGTAGCTATATCCGGGGGATATTACTCGTGTAATTTGATATTACACTGTGTGTTTTTACGCGGCGTGGCGTCATATAAAGACAATACATGTACGAGATCTTTTCTCGTTAGAACGAGATAATTAACTCGTAATTACGAGATCTTTTCTCGTAATAACGAGATTATTATCTCGCAATAACGAGATTTTTTCTCGTTATTACGAGATACATGTGTAATTAACTCGTAATAACGAGATCTTTTCTCGTAATTACGAGATCTTTTCTCGTAATAACGAGATAATTATATTTTTTTATGTGGCCCTATTCGTCTTTCGTAAAATTGGAACAAAATCAACGCACTTTGAAAATTTTTTTCAAAGTGCGTTAAATTTGGGACTTACTCAACGCACTTTGAAAAATTTTTTCAGAGTGCGTTAAGAGCACATACATAAACATTTTTACCACGGGGACATTTAACGCATTTTGAAAAAAAATATGTATAAAACAAAAACTTCTATACTTAGTTTTTAGTAATTGAGAGAATCAATTCGTAATAATTATATCTATAAACCGATAGACCTTAATTTGTTGGAAATTTTATATCACAACTCTCAATGGTCTTACGAAAATCCCTTATCGATGAGCTTATAAGATCAGAGGTCAAGGCCATCAATTCAATTTGAAGATGGCGATTAAAATCATAGGCGTCGGAACCAGTGGGGCTTAGCCCCCCCCCCCC
>PRKT01000575.1:139137-176696 GCA_003671525.1 Saccostrea glomerata | reverse complement strand
CCCCCCCCCCCCCCCCCCCAATTGTTTGACGGTTTAATGGCCATTCTCAAAGAATACACTTAATCATGAGTAACCTTCCAAATTGCCTAGCTTTTCTGCTCCAAAGCGTATGTCATGCATTTATTTCAGCAATTGCTGTATTTTACTTGGATGCGCTTCTATGCTTAAAACATTAAGAAAGCGTCAGTCCTATTGTCTTTTGAGGATAATTTTGAAAGTTGACCTAAGTTGTGCCATATATCAAATGATAAAGTAGGTGACTGTGTTATAGTGGTTATTACTAGAAGGAACCCAAAATTGATATATTTCCAATTAATATGTTTTGCCTTGTAGCTTTATCAACAAGATAGCCCGGTGAAAGTTGGCTAGTATTTTTAATAATGGGTTGGTTGGGCAGGTCGCACAAAGTAATAGTGTTAACTGGTCCATCATTGTTAATGACTTTGTGTTCATTGTGACTTTTGAGTAACTGTAACTGCAGCTGCAAACAGAGTTTGACCATTTGGAATCAATATTGGGTGCGCAGTTAAAGGATCTGACTGAGAATTTGTGGTACATTAAAATCAGGGAGACATTGCTCCTATATGCGGAATTAATTACAATAATGACATCACCCTTCTAAAATAGACCTGAATATATGTTTAAACATACACATTTAATTTAAGAGCTATATATGAAACAGACAAGATGATACATATTTATTTAAGTTTTATCCTCCAGGATCAGTCACTGTCGAAATTCACTTACAAATTCAGTGGACCTTCATATATCCAGACGCTAGATATCCAGATGCTTCAGTATCCGGACGATTCGTCATCAGAACGGAATTTTTTAAACGTCCTGTTTAACTGTAATTCAAGTATCCGTACGCTTCACATATCCGGACAAATTAACTAGGAACCAAAACGTCCTGATAAACGAGCCTCCACTGTATACAATATACATATAAATGTTAAGTTTTAAGTGTACTCTGTACTTAACTCTGCAGCTTAAATGCACTAACTTTTAAACACAGTTATAAACCACCGAAATTCTTAAATACATGTCCACTAAATTAAATTAGGACAAAAAGTAATATGTACTCCCCATGAGATGAAAAATTACTGCTACTACTATGTCTTAACAATATAAACAAGTTCAAAGTCATGTCAAGTCTGATAAAACTTCTTAGTTATTTGAATTCATTTCAAGTTCACTCTCTTTTTCTGAAATTCTTAAATACACGTTCAATGAATTGAATAAGGGCAATTCGGAATTTATGTAGCCCTCTTATATGTGATGAAATATTGCTTCTATGTCTTCACAAATTAAACCACCTCTAATTCAGGGATTGAAAAAAAACTTCCTAGTTATTTGAATTCAGTTCATGTTCACTTTCTTTTTGTAATTGGTATTGGTTTTCCAAATAATCGTCTGCAAATAGGAGGGCCTGGTTTAATGCACTGAGTGCTAAAATGTTCAGGTTCATCTGCAGGTGTAGTTCCTTTTCGTAGTTCTTGACAGGGAAAACATGATTTCTTGGCACCTTCATAATTGCTGCGGCTTTATGAACTGCTATCTCAATTTTTTCGCTTACAAAGGCATTGCTGGCATCATGTTCTACCAATTCACACAGGAGGTCTATTTTTGTCAGGATTATTAAATGCGGTATACCTAGGTAAAGATTTTAAACAATTAAAAAATATATATAAAATGCAATGTACATATACATTGTATTAATTGACGGTATAATTGGCATTCCTAGACATATCTCACTTCTTCTGTCTTCATTGTTGCACTGAAAATTTTTAAAGCTTACTTTTTAATATCTATTTATTTCAAGAAAATATGAACATAATTAAAAAAAGGATTCTATCAGAAGAGTATTAAAACAATACAAATCATCAATCAAGAGTTGATAGAATAAGTGTCAAAAAAGACGAAGTGTCACTTTCAAGTGTTAATTTCTGACTTTTTTTATACCCTTGTCAGCCACATTTTCTTTGATCTGCTGGAGTTTGTCAGTAATTCCATTTGTTAAAGACCCAACATTGCTTGCATCAATGACAAAACAAACCACATGAGTTCTTTCTTGCAAGGTTGGCTTTTTAACAAACCCCTTTACCTTCTCTGACGCACAAGAATATGCATCAAACTGCAAAAGAACATAAACAATTTAATGTGCATAATTAAAAAATAATTCAGTGCACTGTTTCGAGGAGTAATTAAGAATGGACGTTATATGAAATCAACGATATAATTAGCTAGTTAGTTATTTACATTTCTTCTCATATTCACTTACAAATTTGAAATTAAATTACCTGGGACTTTTTATTTTCTAAATGAATTTATATTAGGAGCATGAATTACAGTATACTGATTTGGTAAATTTCCATCCAGCATGTATTCTAAATCTTTGTCTTTCATCCATGTACTGGAATAGGGTAGTATTCTTTCTATTCCTAACGTATCACAAATCATGAACTTCAAATTTTTCTTTTCAGCAGAATCCTGAATTATGTATCTCATAAACTGCAAGATATAAGGATACATTAATTAAAAGATCGAGCAGATTTATTAGAACATGTACATTTGTTGTGTCATAGAATTAATATCCACAAAGAAGTCCAACACAAAAATAACCTTTGTCCCCTCTCCATCTTTAGGTGTGGAAGACTCTTGAATTCATTGAAAAAGAACATAAAACTGCACGCTCTACTTGAACGTAACACCAACTATCTTTTTGTCTAAATACATGCCAATTTGGTTTCTGTTTTTTAAATTGTTATTTTGAGTTGTAGATCTCCATTTTTTTTAAATTTTGCTTTAACATTGCTAGTACGAATTTTCAAAGAAAGATGGATTTGCTTATATCTTTATAATAAAAAAAAATTTACATTGGAAATATTGTTTAAACATAGATAAAGCTACGTACTTTTACATTTGTTGCTGACTGAAGGATACTGGCTTGTTAAGTTGCATGGATATTATATTTATTTATTATTCCAATCCTTTACTTTCGAACTTCCATCATGTTTTTTTAAGTTTAATAAAAATTGGACGTTGCCAGAAGACTAATGTCCTTATTAGAAACCGTATGGAAAACATTTAAGCAGATGTCATAATTATAGTACTATAATGGTTACCTTTTTCATTTACATGCTGCTGGGTAAATCATTCCAAAAGAGTTTTCATAAAATTACATGTTTTCACTTTTTGTAGACTGTAGGTAACTAATGCAGTTTAAATCAAAGTACTGAAAGTACTGAAAAGCGGTTAGCATGCTTTCATCGAATATGTACAGTGTACAATAACAAAAAAATGCATTGAATGATGATATAAAAGTAAGCATGCATATCTTTGTCCAATGTCATCAGCGAAGAAGCAGACTAAATGGTAAAACCAATAACATCCCAGACTGATGTCACAAATGTATGTTTCAAAATATCAACCTGAGATTTTCAGTTTCAGTTTTCAGTCCAAAAGTGCTCAGAACGAAAAAAAATTAAGTTGATGTTGCAAATTTAATTGTCTTTCATTGATTCTGAAATTAGGTAACTGTAAAGGCTACTATAGCAAACAACTCAAAAAGAAAATAAAATGATAATTCAAATTCTTTAGATTAATTGATTTGGAGTACTGTACATAGATCTTTAGCTGGCTAGTCTGGGAAAAACGGATGGACGAGCAGAGAATTTGTAAATTAATTAATTTCAGATAGCTTCAGTTTCGTAGGCTCACTGCGGGTCAGCAGGTGTGACCTGTCATTGGGGATGCTTACTTCTCCTAGGCACCGGAACTTTCAAGGGTCCGTTTTTCTTTTGAGACCAATCACTGTTCATTCTGTGTTTTGATACACATACTGAGTACATCTGTTTCTTAATATTATGAACTATTTCTCTCACAGGAAGAAAGACAAGTAAACAAGATAATAAAGTTTTAAGAAATGTACATGTACATTATTGACTTTTCATACAATTAAATGTTCGAATAAGTAAATGGTATATGACAATTATTTAAAAAAGAGTCTTGCACGATATGTATAAACGAACATATACTGAGTATTTGGCAAATATTTTTCATCCAATATTGATATAAAAACGTGTGAAAAGGAAAGTTGTTGTTTAATCCATCAATACAAATGTACTAGTATTTCAAAAATTCAAATGTTCACTAAAAGTCAGTGTATAACAAACAATTTAATTGTCCATTGCAAGAATTACCTAGGTATCATTGTCACTTTCTTCAGTATGTTGCATAAGCAATACATTGTTTTTTGGTTTTTTTTTTTACTAAAAACAAGTATGCGAATTTCTATCAATATGCCTGTAAGCATATGTATTTTAATTTTTATTTCTTCCCAAAGGCTCAAAATGATAATTAACAAATTGGAAAATTTCAAATTTAAAAAGTATTTTTACAACTTATACCTTGCACAGGAATTTAGCAAACTTTCAAAAATAATCATTTATTAGAAATAATTTTCAATTCTTGCTAATTGTCAAGATTTTTCATGCCTCTTTTTTCTGTGCATATTTTATATCAGCTGATTTTTAGAAGAGGATCGAATGCCGATTAAATTTTTTTCCCAATTTTTTAAAATTAATTTTTCTATTTTCAGGGTCCCGTTATTTTTTTTCTAAATAAAAATGTGATCGTTTATAATCGTCTGTAATAATTAGACTGAGTACAGAATTTATCCCTGGAAACAGAGCTTTTATCATCTTTTAAATAATTTCAATTGAGAAAAAAAGGAGAAGAAAACAAACGTTTCATTATGGATTTAATCCTATTGTTTCCATAACTGTACAACTAACAGATGTATTCAGTATTTTTATATAAAGGTTTTCTTCATGTACTAGTATTACTTAAGTTAATTAAAGGGATGCCTTAATATTTTGGCAAGGAAAATCAAACTCGATCGAGAGATTCTCCGATGTTTTGCAGTCGGTAATATATAATCTTCAACCCTTTTAGCCAGTAATTAACCCGTCCTCCCTGTGCCCAGTAGCATAATTAGTTCAAATATTTATTGCTCATGAGGGGTGCCTTATAATTAATCACAGGCACCTGAATTTTTATCAGTAATTCTCTAAATTAGCCAAATATCGAAATATTCTACCCCCTCTATATATAAATACACAAGGTGTGCAACGCCATTTTGACCCCCTGTTCGATTCAAGCTTCAATTTAACACATCAATCGGATATGCCTACTGGTTTTCGTGTAGCATTGGGTTCAAATATGATATTTCTCGCTATAGATTTCTTCCTAAAGTTTAAATCCAACGCGTTGATAATGTTATCAGCTAAACTTCATGCTGACTTCGAATTTCGTCACAGGGCCCGATCGCCATCAGCTGACGTCACGGAAATTTAATCTCGACACCAAATGCTCCTAGCTATACATAAACTTTTTAAATACAACAATTATAAATTTATTTCAATGACAAACAAAATCAGAAAAAAAATTAGAAACCGAAAGATTATGTTGTTTGATAGTCTTGATTCTATTTAACATATGTTATATGTGTTAGAAACAAATCATAGGTAGAGGCTTTGTTGAAGTTTCCGTTGTCGATAGGTAGCGCCTTATGCGTACTATCGTGTGACACATGCCATAAAGCGGTTAGCGACGCTAACCGCTTAATAAGTAGCCCTTGCATCTCAATACTGAAGTGAGTATCACATTTGACATTTCTTTTCTGAGCTTCAGTATAATATTTTTTGTTGTATACGTACATTAATATTTTATTCTCCATTATAAATCTTAAAAGATCTAACTAAATTAACTCATTTGGATACAACAGCAATGATCAAAAGACATTTGAATAGAGAATAAATTTTAGTGTAGTACTAGTCATTATAAAAAAAAAATCTAGCAGGAAGGACAAAATTCTTACTTAAATCAATACATGATAATGCATTCATAATTCCGAAAATTTCGGAATGTCATCTATTCTGCAATAATAAAATATTAAAAATATTGAGTTATGCATATGCATTTTGTTATTGTTCAACTTAATTGAATTCTATTTATTGTCCACGTTCTGAAATTGTTGTTATCCAGAAAGTTCATTACACGAGGATGACATATTATCAACATAACTCTTCTTAGAAGATAATTTTGCTTTAATTTTGCTTTATTTTCAGCGATTTTCATAAAGTATTTTGGCATTCCATGATAGGATAGTAGAGTTTTGTTTGTGTCATGAAAACAAGTATTTTTATCTACTAGTATATATATCAAACATTTGATATTGTTTCATTTGTTTAAACTCATCCCCAACAAATAAATGATTTCTTCAAAAAGTATGGATTAAATAAGCTCTCATTATCGTTTGTAATATTTTATAAGATGACAAAATATAGATATGAGGGCTTTTAAAGATGGAAGTTATGCGAAAGGTCATAGGTATTGCCAAGGTGAAATACGAGTAATTGACACAGTTTTCATATTTTATTCAATGTAATAAGTTCCATTTATAAAGAAGAGATTGTATTAGGGAAAGCCAAAAATTAACGAAAATGTTATAAACTTATAAAGTAAAATTAAAGTCGTAAAAGCTAAGATTAAACTAAAAACACTAACTTTAGAGTTGAATTACACAGTTTAAGGTTGGAAATTTTAAAGTGGGTTTACCAGTTTAAAAGTTAAGACAATCAGGATTAAAATTGGAAAAGACAAAATTCAAAGATGAAACTATCAACTTCAAAGTTCATGGATGTCATTTCTAACATTTAACTCGGAAAAAAAACGTGATCAAAGTTACAAAACCCAGCTATAAAGATAAAGGTTGGAAAAACCAACATAAAAATTGGAATTACCAACTTCAAAGTTGGAAAAGCCAAATTTATAACGGCGAGAGCCAGCTGTAAAGTTGAAATTTCCACATTCAAGTTGGAAAAGTCGAAATTAAAATTGGAAAACCACCTTTGAAAACGATATGGTAATAATACGCTTCTGTAAGTCTAATTATTTTAAATATCCCGAATGAATGGACTATATAAAGAATCTAACAAATATGAGGGCTGTCCAATAAATAATGTCATCGGTGCTCAGAAAGAAATAATAAACGTTTTTCAATGATTTAGTCTTAATGATTTCACTTAAATATTATCTTTTAATTAAAACATGTCTATTGCATTTTATTCATTTTTTAATTGTTTTTACAACACATATTTTTTTGCGTATGGCCCTTCGTATACTGAAATATGGCAGATGATTTCCTGTACCCGGTACTTGTTTTTTTTTCTTTCTCAAGGGTGTTATTTTCAAATTTTGGAAATGAAACAAGTCATAGTTGAAAGATCTGGCGAATATTGTTGGTATTACAAAACATTATAAAGTTTGCGATTAAATTGTATTTATCACAAAAACCCATTTACCCTTCATGGCCTTTGGGTGTGGACGTTGTCTTGATTTCTATATTGTCTGTCATCGAGCTCATGGCATTATTTATTGAACAGCAATCGTTATTACAACATGTATCCGCATGTATTTTCTACGTTATTATACATTTTTGTTTAATGATAGAACAAAACATCTAATTTTTTCCATGAACTTACACTTTTTGTCAGGCTATGATGATTAAACCTACATCCTGTGCATGCCCTGCAGGAAATTTTCCCCTTGAAAACAGTGTTTATGGTGTTGACAAAGCTTGATTTTCCAGAGCCACTCTGTCCAATGAGCAGAATATTGGATGCCGAAATCTGTGCACTTTCAAATGGTTCATATGAAGATATAATTGACTTGATTTCACTGAAAAACTGCAAACAAATATAATAATCATTCATTATAGAAATATACGGTAAGCTGCATCACCTGCGCATGCTGTTAGGTTATACAAAGCTCTAACAATACAAGAGGTCCATGAGCCAGATCGCTACTGAGCCCATTCTCTATAGAAAGAAGCAGAAATTGGTTTAGTATTCAACGGGGGACTTTGATTTACACTACCTCAGTCTTCAAGATGTTTCCATATCAATATTACTAATCATGGCTTTGCTGTTCTTCAACAGAATTTTTAAAGCTCACTCTGTAGAGCTATTACTCCGAGAACTGAGGATCGTGAGCTCAAGGCCTGACCACTACTGAACTAAGTCAATAAAAAATAGGGAGCACCTGTTCCCTCGCTAAGTGCTCGACACAATGAAGTTAGAGTTACGGGTCCTCCAGATTAGCTGCAGAACTGTAGCTCTCTGCTAGAGAAAATTCGGACAGATAAAGCAGAGAGCTACAGATCCAAGCGTTGTAAAAACCTTCAATTTACGCCGACGATTTTTTGTCGCTTACTATGGGTATTTTTTCGTGTATTTTATACTTTCATCAGTTTTGAAAATAATATTTAATAATTAATCTTACATTCAACTTCAATTCCTGATCATTTACTTACCTCTCAACGCTTACAAATGGCTCTTTGTGGTTACAGACGTCGAAATGGAACTCTTTTAAACCGACATTGCAAAACTATATACAGGACTGTTTCGGACCGTTAAAAGGTAGACAAAGTATCAAGTATAAGAGTTAAATATATGAATTATTTATAGGATACCATTCTAAAAGCCATAGAAAGCTTAAACTACACGAAATAAATACCAAAAGTAGCGACAAAAATTCGTCGGCGTAAATCGAAGGTTTTTACAACGCTTGGATCTGTAGCTCTCTGCTTTATCTGTCCGAATTTTCTCAAGCAGAGAGCTACAGTTCTGCAGCTACCTCCAGATGAGACTTGAATAACCGAGGCTCCATGTCACGGCAGGCGTTGGCATAATAAAAATTTCCCAATGTTCAATGACCCTTAGGGCCAAGTAAAAGTCTAAAGAAGCCCTTTATTGGGATATATGGTGAGGTCTCAAAATGAGTGAGAATTCTCGAACGGGATATAAACAACATACAATCAACCTATCATTTGTTTTCCTATGTTAAACTCTGAAATCTCATTGTGACTCTACCCTATTTTAAACGAAATTGAATGTACAGTACTTGAGGATGTTTCTTTTATTATAAGTCTACAGACGAAAGACGGACGCCGAGCACTCTTTGATCAGAAAAGCTCACTTGCGCCTCCCTCTCAGGTGAGCTAAAATCTATGGACTTAACCTCGTTTCTACTTTTCCTATGACGGACATAACTTAGATATATAACAAGAGGCCTATGGGCCTTGTAGGTCACCTGAGCATCATGCATCAACTTTCCAGTTTTAAGCCAGATGCTATGGCATTCACAATTTTGAAAGAGGCGCCATTGATTATCATAACTATACACTAAACAACTGCTTAGTTTGTTTACTTAATACTCATAGGCAGGGTAGGGGAACAAAAATGCATTTCAACTAATCAGTAATATTCAGCAATAATCAGTAGTGCCCCTACCACACATAAACCCCTGACCCTAGGTCAGCACATTGCACAATTTTTGAAAAGGCACCCTTGCTCATCAAAAATATTTAATTAATACCAAGGTGCAGATTTCAAACAAGTATATAAGTACAGCACTTCTCTATGGTACCCCTGACCCTTTGGCCTTTAAATTTACAATTCTGGAAGATTAGGGCCCTTGCTCATCATAACTATATAGGTAGTTCATCTGCTTAATACCCAGGAGCAGAGAAGAAAATTTTCAAAGATTAAATGTATTTCCACTACATAATCAATAGAGCCCCACCCTAACACCAGAACCCCTGATCCTGGGGCCATAAAATTCACAATTTTGGAAGATTAGGGCCCTTGCATATGAACTTAGTTAGTTTATTTAATACTTAGGAGCAGAGAAGAAGATTTTCAAAGAATGTATTTTCGCTATATAATCAATAGAGCCCCGCCCTAACACCAGAACCCCTGACCCTGGGGCCATAAAATTCAGAAATTTGGTAGATGCACTCTTGCTCATCATAACTCTGTAATTAGTTAGTTTATTTAATACCCAGGAGCAGAGAAGAAGATTTTCAAAGAAATAATGCATTTTCACTATATGCTAGTTTTAGCCCCGCCCTAACATTGAAACCACTGACACCAGGGCCATGAATTTCACACTTTTGGTAGAGGACTCAATGTTGATTACAATCTTGCAAACAGTTTGACTGCTTGATGTCCAGGAGTAAAGAAGAAGATTTTTAAAGATTGCACTAATTTGAGAGGTTTTGGCCTCACCCCCAGGGGAGGGGGGGCAGTGACCATGAAACTCACAAATTTTGTTTCCCTTTACCCATAGATTCTTTATGCCAAATTTGGTTGAAATTAGTTCAGTGGTTGCAGAGAAATAGCTGAAAATGTTCAAATGTTAACACACAACGCACGACAACGGACGAAAACGGATAGCATAGGTCACCTGAGTTTACTCAGGTGAACTAAAAACAAAGCTATCTGGTTATGATTTTCTATTGATATGATAAATAAAGCCTTTGGCATTCTTGAGAGGTATTTTCAAAGCATATTACATGTATATATAAATTCAAATGATAAATCTGATGGCCTACTGTAGCATGAACAATAATCCTGGGAATCATGTTATAAACAAACGTGAATCTACACTACCTGAGAATGCCTTCATATTATGCGCTGTTTACACGGAGAACTTCAAAGTAAACATAAGTTACTGATATAATCACATTTGAATCACATTCACACTTCACACATTCACACTTCACACATTCACACACGAGAAGAAGAAAGTATGGTTTCCTTACAAATTTTGCCCTGTGATTTTCTAAAAAATGAAACTTGTGTAAAATTTAAAGACTCATGCTTTTTAAATAATTGAAATTCAATGCAGAAAAATCATACAAGTCATTTTTCCCACATGAGTTTTTTAATGCTAATTATGACGTCATAAACATGTGCATTTTCCAGTATTTTCTTGAAAAGTTGCAGAAGACACCAATATTCAATGGAATTTTTCTTTCAGATAACATTGTCCACAGGCATCGCCAACAAAGATCTTGAGATATGTGATTTGTTACTGAATTTTGCACAAAATATCAAAAAATTAACTTGGGCGACGGCTGTGGACACTGTTTTCTAAAGGAAAATCACCCTTGAAATGTGCCTTTTGAGGCTTTTTCTGTTGAAAATAGAGAAATGCTTTACATTAATGACGTCATATTTGCAAAATGGTAAACCTTCATGCCATATTCTTTCCTGATTTATCAGAGTCATTTATTTAACTAATATTTAAGCAATTTTCAAGACTTTTTGATGTCATTACATTTTTATGGCGCAATAAAGCTAAAACCATACCTTCTTCTTTGATACGAATGAGTTCAATTTGAATGAATTTAATGCGCTACAAATTTATACTATGTATACTACGCATTAGCTCCATGTGGATGCTAAGGGAAACTTATCCGAAAAAAATTTGATGTATGCATATATTAAGCCACCTGCCACATGTCAGTGGTCAGATATTAGTACTTATGGTATTTCATAGTGCAATCAAAGAAAATATTTAAAAAAATGAAAAAAAAAACACTAAACATCTGTGTAAAAATACGATATTATGTCAAATATTACATAATGTCTTTTGAAAAAAGCTTGATCTTATATTTAATAAAACGTATATTCTAGGTATATTCTAGGTACCTCAGGATTCTTTTGGCATATTCAGTTGAGATTGATCAATTAGTTATTTAAAGGAAGTCAAAAAATTAAATGTTTATAAGATCAGATCTAGAAAAGCTACGTTTAGCTAAAACCGAGACCTTTTAAAATTCATGTAATAAATGAAAAGCTCAAGTGATTACTTAAACTATTTTCAAGATTAAAGTTCGGTTAAGCTTAATTTCCTCTAATTTAAGAAACAAATGTCTGGCAGCATATTTCAGAAACAATTTATTAATTTTCTATTACGCAGATTCACGTTTTTCAGAGAATAATTTGATATTAAATAGTACAAAAATTAAATTTCTGACAAATTTGAATCTTTGAAATTGATGAGATTTGGCTCAGATACAATTTCCTTTTCAGAAAAAAATATGAACCGGTGCAAAACAAAATTTCGTTTAACACTGATTTGTGTTCTAGTGTTTTACTAGTATTCTTAAGAACTTAAAAAAACTATTGGGAAACCAAGAAAAAAGGTATAGTTATTATTTTTTTTTTTACAAACGACATCTCTATACCTTTTAAAAAAATGTACCTGCGAATTCCATTGTGGTGGTTCTCTCCATGGTCTAACAAGGATCCCTGTTATAAGATTGTTAGTTCACAGAAATAAGATTTAAAAATCAGACATTTTGTCCATTTACAAAGTTTCATTTATATCATTATTGTTTTTAATATACTCTTTCTTTTTCCAATTTTTAGCGTAATTAATTGATTTTCATATGACATATGAAGATACGAACCATAATCAATCAAAATATCTAATAAAACTATCTACATGTATTAATGATATGTATCAAAAATTCAAGTTTTACAAACTATTTCTTTTGTTTTTACCTTTGACAAGATAAACTTCAAGGTCCACACAATTGTTATGACTATTGGCGATTGTCTGCGCATTCTCTCCTTCCATATCATAACGACTACCTCGAAATAAATCGCTACTATCTAATACATAGAACCTCGATGTTTTTCTAACACCCTTTTGAAAAGAATGCAAATCATAGAACCATGGACCATGGTCAATGCTCCCCCAGAAATTATTTCCTTGGTCCACGATGGATGGAAACCTTTTAGCTCTCCATTTGCCTCTTTCATATAACTGAAACAAAAAAGAATTTTCATCTTTTTTCCAGGTTTTACTTTGGTGCCAACTTTCAAACAGGTATCCCCCATAAACGTTGTTGTCTGCATTGTAGAAGACAGTCACTGTGGGTCCTTTGTTATCGCACAGTGAGTGGAAATGGTATCCCGATGCACCATCCCTCGAAATTTTATACAGAAGTTGAAAGGAACATTCTGTACCAATCCACTCCGAGAGTTGTTCACGGCCCTTGCGTTTAAGTAAGCTAGCCATGGATTAATCTAAAACAAACAAGAAAATCAAAAAACCGAGCCAGTTTAATAATTATGAAGATGAAAGCTGCAGTGCTATTCCTGAGAATTTTGATAGTTGTTTTACTTAGATCCTTAATATTCATTCAGACAACAAATATTTTGATAAAAATGTATACACAGTAATCCTTTCCTGATATTTACAATCAATTTAAATTCTTTCAATCACGGAAGTTTGACGGTGTATATGTTTTAAAATATGGATAGTGATAAATACCATGAAGGAGACAAATAGATTATTAACACCGAACAAAACTGAAGTTATCAATTATATTAAAATATCTAATTAAAAAAAGTAGTAATAATGAAAAAAAACCACAAGAAAGGTCTTATGAAGCAGATTGAATTAGCTGGTGAACAGAAATTTACAGAGATATCTTTTTCCGAATGATATTTTACTTTTCCCTACCTTAAGCGTTGATAAAATCTTTTTTCAATGTAAATTAGAGCAAAAATAAAACTCATTTACTTTCATTTTAAGTAACTGGAAATGCAGCGTCGAAAAAATCAGCAAACTTTATCTTTAAATACCAAAATTGCTAAGTATTCAGAAAAGCAATAAGTCACGTGAATGAACGGAAAACAGGCATATATCGAACGTTTTAAAGAGTGCATCAACGACAGAACAACATACTTGTATTTCTTTGTAGACTACAGCTTGAACTACTTTTGCAGAGAAACGCAACACAGGTGATTCATTTGATGACTGAAAATTTTGTGCAAGTACATGCATTCATGTAGCATTTGCTTCCAAAAATATCTCTAAAAATTTCCTTGTCAGTTAGAAAAAGATTTGCTTTAAAATCTATTCTCTATTTAAGAAAACGTCAAATAATTCAAAAGCTGGAGCAAGTCTGGAAGATGCAAAATGTATTATTATAGGCTAGATGATTTAGGAGCCACATCGGAAATAATACCCTGGTCTTTCATCTGAAAAAGTAGGTCATTTTCAGCATCTGAAGAAAGTTTGTAAGTGTGTATGCCTAATTAGATGCATCAACCATGAAAGTTTGATCCAAGTGGGGCATGTAGTTACTTGGGACTGGTCTTGCTCTAATGACTTTAACCCTGTTCTCATCTGGTAATTTAATGTAGGTTAGATCCAGCAACCGAAGTAAATCTGGTAGTGTCCATCCATAGATGCATATCCATGTTAGTTTGGTCCAGGTCAGGATAACATTAAGTTTGGAATGGACCTGTTCAAAAAAACGTCAATACCCTAACAAAAAAATGCTATACTTAACTATAGTTAACTATAGTTTACTATAGTTAACTATAGTAAATCAAAGTGTCAAAGTTTTCGCCAAAGTTTTTCAAAGTGTCAAAGTTTTCGCCAAAGTTTTTCAAAGTGTCAAAGTTTTCGCCAAAGTTTTTCAAAGTGTCAAAGTTTTTGTCAAAGTTTTTCAAAGTGTCAAAGTTTTCGCCAAAGTTTTTCAAAGTGTCAAAGTTTTCGTCAAAGTTTTTCAAAGTGTCAAAGTTATCACTATAGTAAATCAAAGTTTTCAAAGTGTCAAAGTTATCACTATAGTTAACTATAGCAAACTATAGTTAACTATAGTATTTTTTGTTAGGGTATGGTCACTCATATGAAAATTGTAGGTCAGATCCAGCATCCGAAGTAAGTGTGGCAGTGTCAGACAGCTTTTATGGCTCAGCAGCATTTATACAATCATTTTAATCTACCTAATCTTTCTATTTTGTCAATGCAGTATAGAATTCTCGGAGACATTTATCAACATACAAACAGTCCATCACTGTTGACAACAATTATAATTTGGGATCAGAAAACTAGGGACAGCCTTTCGCTGTGGATGTAATGACAATTTCGATAGTGTTGGAAATCTTTCCAGTCCACAGTGTAAGAATGTAAATGTAAAGGGACTTTTTAACCATACACAGAGACGTAAGCATAGTCATGGGCATCAGTCTTACAATAAATCTTTGATACACGATGTCTCTTTTGATTTATCACAATCTTATGTTAATCAACAGTTATGTATACACCATATTCACTCTAAAATAAATTTGTTCCTTTGAGACTTTTAGATAGTCTTCTTGAAAAGATCAAGAAAGCCTATTTTTAATTCCTCGACACCAGAATATAGGCTCGGATCTGTGATTATGGATAATGCAAATCATAGGCTTTTTAAATCACAAGATTGTCTGAAGAAAATGCAGTTTAAACGATCTTTTCCTTAAATTTCAATATACCAATAATGGAATTGACGTGATTTATTTAAGTTATATTCTTAATCACAAAAGGGTCCAGTCTAGTATCCACCATATGTCAAGTTAAAGACTACATCTTACATTTCTTACAAATATACATCGACTATAAATTGCTTCCAAACTTTTAATTACAAGATAACTTGACAGGGCCTGGATATCGAGAATCTAAAATACAATTCTCCACCATGTGCATGTTCTTCTTTATCCTATAGCTATAGTCCTGACAACTTATTACAGGTGACGTAAATATCGTTAATAATGAGGAACCTAGATCACGTATTTTAAAAGTTCAAAAATAAAGGATACCCCGATCCTTCAACTGGCGTCGGAATTTCATGAATATTATGGATTATGGATACTATTGAAGATTTTGCCTGGCGATGGACCAGGTATGAAAAAGAAGACTTTGATACTTTGTCAGAATGGATTAAATGTATCAGATACATGTTAAAATTGCGTATTACAGATTGAGGGCAACATAAAAACCATGTATCCTTCTGTATTCAATAATCCGGTGTAAAGACGAATAATGACCCCCATCGAATAATGACCGGGGGTCATTTTTCGACAGCGAAAAATGACCCCCGGTCATTATTCGACGTAGAACAATGACCCTTTTGCCCGTAGAAAAAGTGGCACCACCCTACAAATTTGCAGAACCCACGTGAAGAAAAATGACCCCGTAGAAAAATGACTCCCTGTGGATTAAAGCTGAAATTTTTAGGGGGCAAAAAAAAATAGATAAAGAATAATATCGGCCAAAATGCTCACCTGAGCTTATTTGGAATAAATTGATGATATGTTGATCTTATAACATACGATTATAGCTATATTTTAAGGTCAATGCGATGATTCAGAATCTAAAGGAGTAAAGATTTATCGAGCCTAAAGGGTTAGGTAAACATTGTTTTTCGATGGTGGAAATCATCGTACTGACAGAAAAATCAACAGTATCATATTTTATTATATCCTCCGCTTGAAATGCGGGAGGGTGTATAGTGATCGGGATGTCCGTCCGTCCGTCTGTTACGCTTTGGGGTATCCATGTGTTATCCGCAACTTTGTGAAACAGCTATGCCCCTGTATGGCAACATAGTGAAGAATAAACTTTTATTAAATGCAATTTAAATATAATGGTACCCAAAGTAGGGTCTTTTCACAAGAAATATAATTGCAAAATAGGAAAGCCCTAGCACCACTTGTTCAAAATTAATGGCTAAGGATAAGTGTTTGAAAGGTAGATCAAACTCAAAGGTCAAAGGGTCAAAGTTGATGGTTTCTTAAGAAAGGTTTAATGTACGAAGGATTACATCTGTGAAGTATGAGAGTACTTATGTCTGGTATTTACCGTTTAAAAGTTATAGCCAAAGTAAATTGAAAATTTGGCATTTTTTTATACAATGGGACAAACTTTAACGTAAAGGTCAAAAGGTCAAATTTGGTGGTACCTAAAGTAAGGTCTTGTCACAAGGAATATACACATATTGAATATGAAAGGCATAGCTACAATAAATGAAAAGTTATGGTTAAGGTTAAAGTTTTTGTGGATAAACAGACCGCCAGATAGACAGACAGACATACAGACGGACACGATAAAACTATATACCCCCGAATCTTCGATTACAGGGACATAAAAAGAAATGGTCTTCAATTAATTTTCATATAATGATACACTGTACAGTATAAAGAAGACGTTACAAAAATGAAAATGTTTGTTCTGATTTTCATATTAAATTCTCTGAAAAATATACTCAGAATTGGGTAAAAGGGTGGAGTAAAACAAGAATTAAGAAATGTAATGAATACTGTGTGCTAAATCAAAAGGTTATGTCTACATATATAGTTTTTGCATTAGAATGTGTATTTTACACTAGCCCATAGCTTTACAGAGCATATTTTAGGTGTTATACCCACCCCATCCCCTTAACTTATTTAGGAGAAAGTCGATTATCAACAAATGCAACAAAAAAACTAACCCACCTTTATTTTTCTATAAGGAGGGACTGAAAAATAAGCTGAAAATAATCTACCACTCTACTAATTTTTAACTGTTATTTTGCCACAATACTTTCAAGTATACCCCCACCAACATTTAAAGAATGCTTTAATCATGGCGAAGTAAGTAATGATATGATAGAACTTGTGTGAAGGCTTAACTTCAATTCAATATTTTATCTAGAGCCTCTTTCAGTATTATTGAAACGGGGGGGGGGGGTAAATATTTCCTCCTCTTTCATTGCCAAATAGGATTTGCCAAACTTATGCAAGCTAAAAGTTGAAATGAAAGAAAAATTAATTTTTTTCTATTAAAGAGTATCGGAACCTGATTGTTGCATGGTTTGATTTCTAAAAACAAGTGGAATATCATTCTTTAAGCAAACACTTTAAGGAGGAATATTAAAAAGAAATTTTATTTACTTGACAACTAAAGAATCTCTTTTCACTTTAAAGGGGGTCATTTTTCAATGGGGATCAATTTTTCATAGGACTAACATATAAAATAATAACCCCTAGGACACTTTTTCTAAAAAAAATGACTTTTTTCAACGACAAAAAATGACCCCCGGCCATTATTCGATGGGGGTCATTATTCGTCTTTACACCGGAAGTGAAAAAAGAATTAGATAGATTACATGATCAGTACGTACTGGTCTCTGCTGACAAAGCAGGTAACAACATTGTCTTCTGTTGTAAGGTTCATTATAAATTGTATTGTAGAAGAAATTGGATTTAATTCTACAAGTGTTAATCCTACTTATACTCATAGTTACCTTTCTAAGGGAGAAATTCTTCAAAATCATGTCCGTTGTAAATATTTTAATATCCCAAAGGACCAAAATGAATTTGAACTACCATATCTTTATTGGATTCCGAAACTTCATAAAAATCCTTACAAAGATACATAGCGGGTTCCAGTTAATGTTCTACCAAGACTCCTTCTTTACTCCTCACTAAGATAT
Organism: Saccostrea glomerata; assembly: GCA_003671525.1. Taxonomy (NCBI): domain Eukaryota; kingdom Metazoa; phylum Mollusca; class Bivalvia; order Ostreida; family Ostreidae; genus Saccostrea; species Saccostrea glomerata. The sequence goes on along the minus strand of PRKT01000575.1, from coordinate 158,530 downwards.
TAACAGTAGTGTGCAACAAAATATTTAAGAATTGGTGTAAATTAGATATGGATACTTAAAAACCCCAAGAAACTTTTGGACAATATGAAATCACAAGATTTAATTACCAAAATCAACAGCTTAATGCTTTACGACTTTTCAATTTTATACACTTTTTCAATAAATTTACTTATATATAAAGTTGAAATGTTTTAATGTTGTTGATTTTAGTTAAAATTTGTGATTTCAATTTTTCCAAACGTTCCTTGAATTCTTTAAGTATTCACATCTAATTTACACCACTATTATATATTGTTGCACAGAGCCTGAAATTTTTCGTTCACTAATGTTGATATTTTTTTAGTGAGGAGTAAAGAAAGGGTTTAATAGATCATTTAATGAAACCCGCTATGTGTCTTTATTTGTAAGGATTTTTATGAAGTTTTGGAATCCAGTGTAGATATGGTATTTAAATTTATTCTGGTTGTAAAGAATATTTAAAATATGCAAACTGACATATGATTTTTCTTCCTAGAAAGGGAGCTATGTGTAGAAATGGGATTACCACTTTTGGAATTAATTCCAGTTCCTCTAACATGCAAGTTATTTAGTGCGCCTTACAAACAAAGACAGTGTTGTGACCTGCTTTGGTAGCAGGGATCAGTACATTCTGACCGTGTTATCAATATATTTTATTCTTTTTTCCAGTTCTAAATAATAAACCTTACTTTAAAGATATAAATGCCGTATTAGTATTTTATATTTAAAGAAATAAATATATGTGGTGTCTCATCAAGTTATATAAGTTATATACTTTTTTCAAATAGGACAATTCCACTCCATCACTTTTAAAAGTTATGAAATATTATTTGGTAAAAACTATTTTCTCTCCGAATCGGATATTAAACCCTCTTATCGAAATATTCATGATCACGTGATCTCGCAGCTCACAGCAAAAATGGTCTTATCTTGTGAATGACCCGAAAAGCATGATGGTCTACTAGGTTTTTTTTACTACAAACACGTGGGTTAGGGAAATTTAGGATGCTATTTCAATTGACTGCTGGAAAGCCAATTTACAATTTTTTTGAAACGTGTTTGAGAAAAATAGGAACTAATTGAGAATTCCCATGCTCACATTAACAAATAAATTCAGTTTTTCTTGTTATAAAAGTACTTTGAAATTCTGCTAACAAAGTCTACAAGTAAATAAGACTCCAGTGTTTAAACTCGTTGCTCAGTCAATTGTTACTAGAAATTTAAAGTTTATGCATTATTATAGAAAAAGACTTAAGTTGCACGTTTTTTAAATTAACTCTATTTTAATTCTCGTGTGTATTGATCGTAGAACGTGTTTTAAGTAGCATACCGTATGTTTCGATGTTGTACACGTTGTAAACATTGTCAATACGTGAGCACACCTCAGAGTTAGTTGCTTTTTGTACCGAGGAATAGTCACGTGAAATTGTCTTTTCACTGACAGTACAGCACGGGAAAACTGTAAACAAACGGACTTGTACAATGGAGTGGGGATAACTCTAATTTTTATCATTGTTAATCATTTGTATGCAAATGTGAGCATGGGATTAGTAGATAATAATGTAGATAATGATTTAAGCGTGTAAAATGCTTGGAAAAATGCATCACGTCTTTCCGAGAGCGATTTAAAAAAATAGCCTTTTCAAAAAACACATATAGTATTCTATGTAGTATCCCATAAATGCATTAAATGCAACTCATTGAGTTGATTGGTCGATTTGTCAGTCGTGTTGGTTCCTCACTGAACATGTAACTTTATTCCAACGTCACAAAAAATATTTTTCTCGACCTGATGATTCTCGCAATGCTCTTCCCGCGCACATGCTCAGATCAAGCATAAACGTCAATCCTTCATAAATATGCATTAGAATATCGTGTTCTTTCCCCGACCAGTACCTTGTTAATACCGAATAATATTTTGTCAATTTTGCAAGAATGTTACATTTTTGATAGCTTATCATACTTCAGATATTTTTGTTTGGTTTCAGCTGTGCAAAAAAACTGCTTAACACGGCATACATATCTATAACTTTTCTATCGTCAAATTCATAAACGGATCATATGAGATTTAAATCAACCGGTTGATTCTATACGCAAGGGCATGCTATACGGCCCAAAAATTCCTAAAACGAATGAAACAAGTCAAGGTTTCGACAAACAAGTTGATGAATCAAGGATGTCAACAGTCTGGGTTTTTGTTCATTTCAATAAAATTCACTAATAAATGAAGATTCAAGATCGTTTATGTTTTGATTCAGTCTGTATAATGTCAATCAGAAACTTATAGAGAATTGCATAAAATATTTCCTGACCTTATTAGACATGTTTGGTTGGGTGAACTTCTACAGCTATCAGCGACTATGGATAAAGACGTGTGGAAACCATGTTGTGCCAAAATGAAATAACTAATACAAACAAATGATATACATGCAATCTAAATCCACCAAAATGATCATTAGATACATTCAATTCTGCATTTTAAACAAAAAAAGTTCAAAACAAAAAACAAAGATTCCATACAATAGTATGTTAAATCTGCGCAAAATACCAATTCCAAAATCACATTACTACTAATTCTTTATTTGAACCACAGTATTTCTGACCCCTTAAAAATAATATAAATAATCTTGCAAGTAGGTTATCAACATTAGCTCGGGCTAGTTAGAAAGAGAAATTTGGGGTTTGTCTGAAAATTATCTGTGGTTATAAATCTTGGCTTCGAAATGTAGGTGATAAAACTTACGATGAAAAAACACTTGTGATGCTGAAAGCTGAGGTGAGCTTTACTACGACAAATGAAATACTGGGAACGCATTCCACAAAATTTTCGAGATGTAAGAAATGAATTGTTAAGAATAACATATGAAATTCTTGGTTTTATGAATCTAAAGGTGGGGTGGGGGGGGGTGGGTGGGGTGGGGATGGGTAGGGGTGGCAGTGGAGTACCCCTCTCTTATATAATCATACAATATATAATAAACTACAGAAAATAAAGCTACGTTATGTATCCGTCCCCTACATAAGCACTTCTGCATACATGAACAGACAAGTAGCCTCAGGGGGCTAGGGGGACCTACTCCCCCGATGTTAATAAAATCTTTTTACTGTTGAAATTGTTCATTTAACATTGCCCAGTTAACCCCCCCCCCTTTCCCTTTTTTTTTGTTGCAGCATAGTTAAATAGGGTAATGTAGTTGATGAATAAAATTAAGTAATGAAAGATATTGGAACCTCTTTACATGTCAGGTTTCTTCGAGCTAGTCAATTTTCTTTCTGACTGTTCTACCCCTGTTCCAACCCCCCTCACATTGTAAAAAAAAAAACTATGCTACCTACCTGAGTTAATGGTGCTCACCGAAAATGCTTGCTCAAACTAGAATAGTTCTTAAGGACCTGGAATTTTTGGACCAATTTTATTTTATTAACCCAGCTTAATTCGATTTTTTTAAGAAGGCAAGGTAGTATGCATATGGTATGTACTTCATCTACATATGCTATGTAGTTCGTGTTTTAAAAACCCTCAGCGATGTTTGACGATATCCCATTCAAGGTGTAAACAAGAGGCCAAGGGGCCACATCGCTCACCTGAGCAACTGGCTAGGTAAAACGCAGCACAGTTAAGGTTTTAGAAAGTAGGTGGGGCCTAATTTGTACGGGAAATGTTTACTATGACGTCACACATAATATAAGGTCTTCAAAATACCACAAAATGAAATTATTTGCTATTTCAAACAACTGGATAGCTGTATACTACATACAAACTAACTATTACATGCAGTTTTGTCGCTTGTGAAATCCCACACAACAGTATACAAACGGTGCATCGATCGCAATGCACTTGTCAATGTGACGTCATCTCGCAAAAATGACACAGTTTGTACACAATCAGAGGCTTATCAAGTCACATTTTGTACAATTGAAAATGTTTTTGTTCTGAAATAAAATATTATTTGGAGTAAAATAAAAAGCCGTTAACTTGGATGCGATGTCTGTTTTAGTATTCTATTTATAAACTGTACGTGCATTCTCCAGACAAGCGATACTGTCGTGTGTTTGTATGCAGATTCATTGAAAAAGTAATGGAAGGGCCCTTATAAATCGATTTATTGCGAGGGCATACCCTCGATGTATCTTGTCAAAATTAAAACATAATCTCAAGAAGCATTAAGATATTTGAAAAGTACTGCAAAGCTCTTGAAATATGCAAATAAATTAATTATAGCTATATTTAATGTAGTTGACCAGCAAAATATTGAACCTGCATGCCGTCCAACAAATTAAATTTTACCAATTAAAATAGGGAATCTATATAGGTTCGCAGCACTTTTCACAAACTACATATAGTGTTGAAAAGGATTATAAAATAAACTTTTTAACTTGGTTATTCCCTTGCAATATTGAAATTTATAGATGACCTCTAAACTGCAAGTATAATTGCCAAAGTCATGTGACGTCGACATCATATGACAAGTCTAAATAAAAAATCTAAATGTACCCAATATATAGAATTAAACCACATTACATTTTTTTTTATATCAGTGAATTCCTTAAAAGAATCGCCCATCCTAATAAAGTATGTATTTTTTATCTTAAAAAATCGCCGATATTTCCATTTGTAACCTTAACTTTCCTGCGAAGCAAAAATCAGTTCAGTATTGAAAAGTTTAAATATAAAACTGGAATCAGGGGAGAGAGGATTTGAACAAACTTAAATCTACACTTCCTCAGGATTCTTATGAATTAACCTGACATAAATGGCTTTGTTTTTTTAAAGTTAAAATTAAAATTGATGAAGCCTTTACATTCCTCTAATGGCTCCTTTTTTTCTCCAATTGTGAACAAATCCGATGTGAACAAGTTTAAATTTACATTTTCTATTTTGATGTTTTTATGTTGATGATCAATCATGGCTTTCTTGTTTCTGTGAGGAATTCTGACTATTTGAATCATATATTCCTGCGTACATGTAATACTATTACATTAATCATCCATTGTGGCTCCACTCTTCCCCCCGGGGATCATAATTTGAACAAACTTAAATCTACACTTTTTTCATTCTTCCATTTAATTATGACCAATCAGGGCTTTGTTGTTCTTGAGATGAATTTTAAAGATTTTTTCAATGCAGTTCTACTTTGATAACACATTATGGCACCGTCCTTGCCTAAGGGGTCATGATTTGAACAAACTTGAATCTACAATATCTGAGGATGCTTTCATATTACTATGACCAATCATGGCTTTGCTGTTCTTGAGAAGAAGATTTTGAAAAGAATTTTCCTATGTATTGCTATTTAAAATTTTGATCCCCAATTAATGTGCCCCCATTCTACTCGGGTAATGATATGATCAAATTTTTATGCACACTACATGAGGATGCTTCTATATAATTATGACCAATCATGTGTTTGCTGTTCGTGAGAAAAAAAAGTTATTTCCTATGTATTCCTATGTTAAACTTAGATCCCCCGGGGGGGAATTGATTTGAACAAACTTGAATCTACACTACCGTTTCTTGAGAAGAAGATTTTTAAAGATTTTTCTAATGTATTCCTATGTTAAATTTTGATACCCTATTGTTGCCCCACCTTACCCTGGGGGTCATGATTTGAACAAACTTGAATCTTCACCACCAGAGGATGCTTTTACATGAGTTTCATCTTTCCTGGCCCAGCGATTCTTGTTAAGAAGATTTTTAAAGATTTTCTCTATGCATCCTATGTTAAATTTTGATACCGCAATGTGACCCCACCTTACCCCGGGGGGTTATTATTTAAACAAATTTAAATCTACGCTACATGAGGATGCTTCCAGATGAATTTTATCTTTCCTGGCCCAGTGGTTCTTGAGAAGTTTTTCAAAAGATGCCATTACTTTTTCACTGATTCACAATTATCTCCCCTTGGAAGAGGGGATGGCCCTTCATTTGAACAAACTTGAATCCCTTTAATCAAGGAAACACTTTGTGGCAAGTTTAGTTGATATTGGCCCAGTGGTTCTTGAGAAGAAGATGAAAAGGAAATGTGAAAAGTTTACGACGACAACAACGACAAAGACAAGGACAAATTTTGATCAGAAAAGCTCACCAGACCCTTCGGCTACGTTGAGCTAAAAAGCATTTTAAAATACTTTATATAGTTTATTTGAAATATTTTTGCGCATAATGAGATACATAATAATAAAGAAGAACCAGCGTCGCTATTTTGTAAATGTTCACCCAACCGAAAATGTCCAATATGCATTGATAAATTATATATCTGAAAAACATTTGATCAGAATAATTATATGTAGAGTTGGCAATGTGCAAAAATATTCTTTTTTCGTCTTTTATTAATATTTTCATTTCAATTACAATTCTAATGTAAACAGATAATATCTACAGGGTAGTGGGAAAACAACAAAAGCGCATTTTGATTCTTAAAAAAAATCAGAAGAATTCCGTATACACAGCTAAGATTTCAGCATAATCAGCATACACCACTCTTAATATTGATTTTTGAATGTATGACTGTGCTTTGTCACCCCTAACAAAGATAACTTCATGTATGGTTGTGCTTTGTTCAAACCTGGCAAAGAAAACGACATGTATGCCACTGTTTTGTCTAATTGAGGAGGCTGGCTGTTTAGTCTTTTACACCGCCTTCTTGAACTATTATCTTTTGTCATCGAGAGATTGGGATATTTCATAATGGTCAGGGATGCATATGTGATCTCTTATAGGTATTGATAAAATTTTCAACAATCTATAAAAGAAATAGCTTAACATTATTGACGGTATCCATTTATTTGTTGCTTCTAATGTGAAATCAGCTGTTTTCCAACCATTTTCTCTTTTCCATATCTTCCAAAATTAATAATAATAATAAAATAAACGCTTATTTGGTTTCACGATGTGAAAAAGATATACATTAAACAAGATAAGATATATTAAAAATTCATATTAATTTTTTTTGGAAGGAAAAAACTGCTGACAATTACTTTTTGACGGCATTTTTCTGAAAATTGCAGAGAGTCAGACCGAGATTAATAGGGACAACTTTCAGTGAAAGCGGGGAAGCGAAGAACAAAAAAGGAATAACTTGAGTCTTTTAAACAGTATTATGCAATCTTCTGGTTTTATAATTTGCAGGAAGCATATCATAAGAAGAGATAGAGAAAGTTCACATTTTATGTGCAGAAAGAAAAAGTAATGTGCACAGTAGCTGCTTTAACTCCTATTACAAAAACAGTACAAAACTTTTATTTTCAGTCTCTTGAATTAATAGGCAACAATTAAATACAATCGAGAAAATATAATTATGAAATTGTACTAAGATTCCACAACAAAGTAAACTTTGTTTGTGGGAAAACAAGATGTTTTGTGAAAATCTGATGCCCCTGTATGGTAACAAGGGTTGAAGTTTCTCATATGTACGTAGAGCAAGTAACACTGCTCAAAATTATGGCCAATTATTGTTATGTTTTTTTAAAAAGTAGGTCAAACTTTGAGTTTTAATGTCAAAAGTCAGAAATATTTCACCCATAGATAGGTCTTTTAACAATGAATATACATTTGACGAATTTATAGCCTAGGTTAAAGTTTCATAATTTTCTGTAGAAATGGGTCAAACTATAAGGTTAAGGCCAATATGTGAAATTTGATGGTATCCTAAGAAATGTCTTGTCATAAAGAATACTCCCGACCTGTGAAATATAAAAGGCATAGCGCCACTCACTCAAAAGTGACCCTGAACATAGAGTTTAACGTTTTTTGAAAAATGATCATACCATCTGAATATTTAATATTTTATAGGTTTATATCGTATGACAATATCTTTCTTTGGAAGTTTTGATACCAACAGTTTTTACCCCTTTTGACTTTGACCTGCGAGTTTGACTTGGATCGAGAAACGTCAACCCTCGCCATCAGCTGCCAAATTAAAGGAGGGCATAAGTATTTCACAAACAGATCTAGTTTTATTAACAGTTGATACTAGTTTTAATACATCACACGTGTTTTCATTGTGAAAAGGCCCTCGATGATTTGTATTGTTCATTCTGGGCCTTTTTATTCTAATGCAATTTGAATCACGTACTTACTGAGTATGAACAAGGAGTTCATTTACTTGTGCCACTTAAGGATAAATGCCACTTAAGGATAAATTACACAAACTTAAGTCTTCTAAATTTCAAATTTCTTTGCTAAAATATGCGCCACTCTTACTTTTACAAAATATACTTAATATACTTTATATTCAATTAATCTCTCAATGAGATAGATTTGATCTAAAATACAAATTTCAAACATGCATAATTTATTACTGTTGGACATTTTTTTTAGATATCTATACAACAAATTGCAATATTGAATAAAAGATTGTTAGCATTATTGTGTTCCTGTAGCTCTATATTTTTACAGTAGATTTTTAATTCAATCTCAAAAAAGTAAGAATCCAGAAAAACTGTTCGAACTATACCGAATATTAACGGTTTCATCAGTATACGGACTTGATTTAATGCATACTTTGTCATTTTTCTGCAATGCGAGAATCACCGTATTCCCTCCGGTGTTATCATCTTCGGAGAGTTTTCCCGCAAGTGCACCAGCTACATGTTTATCATTAAGATGTAAATGTATATTGAGTCTTTTATTAGGCGGTGTTTGGACAGAGAAGAAAAAAGCATAATTTCCAGCCAAAGGTGCCGTGAATATTCCTGTTTCAGAGTCATATCCTCCTCCTACGTTATTGAATACCATCTTTAAAATAATTATCTCTCCTCCTCTTGTGATTGCTTGACCAACCTTTTGTTCTGCAGTTACTGAAAAGGTCACAACTTTTCCATTCACTGGAAAATGAAAAATATCTCATAGATTCATTTTTTAACTCCATGTCATCTTTACAAAAATGATTGGTTGCCCTCTCCTGACCAACTGACAAAAAATTACCCGACTCAAAACGTATTACACTCTAAGAACATGATTTTTTCTTTATATTCCTCTTATCCCGTCATCAAATATATTGAAATCCTTGAAAAAAAAATTTCACACGTGCCTCCCGATCCAATAATTTTATACTGAGTCAATAGAGAGCAAACAAATATTATTTTAAGCAACTAGTCTTTTTTTATTAATTTTTTTTTATATGAAATTGAGAATGATCACAAATTATTTAGAATAACTGTATACAGTAAATTTACTTACTTTGAATTTCCTGACGTAATCGACACATTTCTTCTTCCATTTTCATCATTCTCTTTTGTAAGTCATAGTATTCTTTATGCGTATCATACAACAGCTGACTTTTTGTTTGTTGTATGACAGATATCTGTATCAAGACAATAACAAATATTGAGCTTATCCAATGCATGACTTTTAAAAAAAAATATTCAGTTGATTTTGGCAATGGAAATTTTATAAGATACGTTCAGGCGTCAAATATGTGTAAGGCGCAAGTACAACAAGAATCTCTCAACACTTTTCGGCAGCAGTTGCTTTACGCTAAATGAAACATTTTTAAGACATTCATTTGATCTTTAATTTTCTGCACACGAAGACTAAAGTATTTAGAAAACCTCAGATTACACAATAACACTGTTTTAACAATGTGATGATTCAGACGCAGGACATACTTGTATGTCCCAATCGCAGCTACAGTATCGAGGAAAAAAAAATATTCTGACTTTCTAAGAAACTTTGTAGGTTTTGCAAGAAAAAGGCCTAGTTATTATAATAGTTGGTACTGTATAGCCCTTCAGTCTATTTTTCCCTACTGAATTTAACTGTTCTTGATTTAACAAGATTATGGCACCACAAGATTTTGAATATACATCACAAGATTTTGAATATACATCACAAGATTTCGAACATACATCACAAGATTTTGAATATACATCACAAGATTATCGAATATAGCAACGTTTGACATGCCATACAAGATAACCTCTATAATAAAATAATTTCGGACCCTGTATTTTCTTAATATTTTCCCCGTTTCTCAGGGACAGTCAACCCTTAATGGATGGCGACTAGCAGAAATCTGAACCCCTTTTACTCTGTGCGATTCTCGATTGGCGAATATATTCAATGTCCGAAGAAGTCAAAAGTTTTATCCATGATATAGTTTTGAGCATATTGAACGACAAACAAAAGTGTCCAATAAACGTACCGTAGTTTCATTTTAAATACAGTAGAGAACACACATGCTTCTCCTGTTCTGGATCTATTTGTTTACTTTGATGTTCGTTTGACCCAAGTTACAACTGGACAATTATTGGGGCCATTAAAATGTTAAACAAGGCGTGTTTAAGACAACATCTACAGCCCGACCTTTTATGTCCCGTAATCGAAGAAAAGCATTCGGGGGTATATAATTTTTGTCTTGTCCGTCCGTCTTAATATTTATAATATTTATCTCTTTGTCTGCAAATTTTTTCTCGCCAACATTTTTTGACTAGGCGGTGCTACGGCTTATTGTTTATTCCTTGTAAAATGACCTACCTCTTCATACCAAAAATTTTGACTTTTGACCTTGACCTTTGCGTTTGACTTGCATATAAGAAATTTCAACCTGCGCCATAAGCTGCAATACGGGAACATCTCTGTTACACAAACACATCTTGTCTCGGTGTCTATGCATTACGTATTCGTCCACAATGCACATGCATTACAGAAAACGTAAAACGTTAGTGACTTGAGCATGGCTAGTAGGTGTAAAATGGCTGAGTTTAATTTTTGTCAATTTTATATGATTGAAGTATTGATAGTTCAGAGAATCTGTTTCTCCCGCTTAAAAAAAGAAGAGAATGTGCAGTTCAAGAAGTTGTGTTAAGGGCTTTAAGAGGGGCTGACGGGGTCATAGGAGTAATGGTACGACATTTCTTTGCAAAAAAATCTAAATCTTCTTGAAAGATCACCTTTTTACGAAGAAAATGTGATCTTTAATAGGTCATAGACATTTGTGGTGTAAAATTTCACTTTAAAAGCTCGAAGACTTCTTGAGATATCGTCCGAAAAGTGAAATGTTAAATAAAAAACAGAATTTGCCTATATATGGTTTGAACCTTTGACCTCAAAATCAGTGTCACATTAAATGTCCAAACTGTGTATCATAGAATTCTACCTGTGTAATTAGTATTTTAAATCCCAAACGTTTGTCCATATTCCTATATTAAGAAGGTTTAAACTCACTGGACGGGTTAGGTTTTTAAATAGCTCGTGCTGGTCAGTTTGGGCGTAGCAGGTACCAGAGAAGGACACGTTGTTCCTTTTCCAGTTTATATCACATCTTTCTTTTGTTATTTAACTTCAATGCATACCAGATATCCTACTTACTTCTGAGGTAAGTGTATTTCAGTTTAATGATTTTTTTAAGTAACAGGATATATTTAAATTCTGCCAAGCTACTTCGCCGCAGTACATTTTTGGTAAAGTTATTTGAAGTAAACATATTGTTGAATTGTGTATATAATGTACTTATATTCAGTAGTAATGATGCGTTGTAAGCAATAAAGTAAGTAGTAATACTGTACTCGAAGTATGTTCGAAGTAGTAACAATGCGTCAGTAGCGTTGTACATGTAATATGTGTTTATAAAGCAGTGAGTTGAATACTTGCAAAGTGTATTCTTCGTATAAAGGCCCCGTGGGGATCCGGGTAAGAATAGGTCCTCAGTACCCCCTTGCTTGTCGTAAAAGGCGACTAAATGGGGCGGTGCTTCGGATGAGACCGTATAAATCGAGGCCCCGTGTCACAGCAGGTGTGGCACGATAAAGATCCCTCCCTGCTCAAAGGCCGTAAGTGCAGAGCATAGGCCTTAATTTGCAGCCCTTCACCGGCAATGATGACGTCTACATATCAGTGAAATATTCTGGAGAGGGACGTTATACAGTATACTATCAATCAATCATATATAAAATATCACGATGCCGTATAAAGTAAAATGCCATGTCTAAAGTGTGAAGAGTAAGTTGAGTACAAAGTATGAGTAAAATATGTATAGGAAAATATGCATATTTAGTATTGTATATGAAATATGAAGTATATGTACCTAATTTAACAAACAATTACAATATGTTTTTGATAAACATTCCATAGATCCTAGTAGTTAGAAGTAAGAAGTAGAAGTAGGGATCCAAGGATTATATACAGTAGGAAGGACCACACGAGGCTTTCCTCAGTACCAGTACAATGCGCAACATGTGAGTCCGGGACGGAAGTGCCGCCATTACGGGCCACAGCGCCATCCTAATCCAAGGAACCAGTCAACAGTCATTGATATAGACTTTTTATTTTAAACTTTTATAACATCAAGCAAAATATAGAAAAAATTATTGGTGTAAAAATGTAATAAATGTTGTAAATATATTTTAAAAAATCTGTTCTTATTTCTAACAGAAGATCTGTGACAATCAGAAGAAATCTTCTACATGCAGGTCACCTGAAATTATTATACGATATTTTACTGCAAAAACTCAAAGGATTCTCGAGGTACTGTAAATACCTAAATTTACGCATCGAAAAAAATATCGCTTAATTTCGCGAGAAGCACCACGAGCGAAATTAAATTACTCCCCTTTCTTTCGTACTAAAATCTATGTAAAAAAATTGCTCAACTGTCCATTAGGGAAGTATCATCCTCGAGATTTTCCATTAAAGAGCCCATTTGCGTTGAGGAGTACCATCGAAAAATGAAGAATGTACAATATACCATGGAAACGAAATTGTTACAAAAAGATTGATGGACAAAGGGGCGGCGAGACAGATGGAAATTAATACAGACCACTTTCAGTGAGAGTGGGGAAACGAGGAACAAATAAGAATAAAAGTAGAATAACATGAGTGTTTTACCAGTATTATGCAATCCTCTGGTATTATAGATTCTTGGAAGCAGATTATAAGAAGAGATAGATAACATGCGCATTTCATGTTTAAAAAATTGCACAGTAGCTGCTTTGGCTTTTACGAGTTCAAGTCTTTTATTTTCAATTTCATTCAATTGAAAGGCAACAGTTCTAAAAATGTCTATAACTCTAGCAATACAATTTCAGAAAGAATTTATCATAGTCTTTAAATTATGCAGTTTCATTGACTGCGCTTTCTCAAATGTGATATTAAGAGTAATTTCAATTGAAGCAAAACAAAATGCAAACTTGAACTTAAACTAATCAAGATATACTCCTTTACCAAAAATCAGCTCAATGTCTTCAAGCATATAGAAAGAAATTGTGGAAAACAATTTGAGACACACAAAAGACAGAAGGACAGCTAGACAGATGGACAAGCACAGAGGAAACTTAAAGTCTTCTTCTTTAGTTTCACCGAATTTATTTGATTAAAAAATGGTTTGACGTTAGCAAAGAAAAATCGGATTTAAATTTTCCATGTTAATCTTTCTTATACGTATGTTCAATACACATAGTCACCATTTGTATATGTAATTAACCTGCAGCAATGTGCCAACCATTCCTCCTCAAAATAATTACAACAATTATATTTCACTGGGGAGAAAATTGGCTCTGGGGTAAATCGCACTCTATAACTACTACACAGTGTAGGATTTCCCCCCGGAAAATTGACCCGGGTGTGGGATTTCCGTAAAGAAATTCCTTCTCTAGAGTCAGTTTTCCTAGAGGGAAATCTTACTCTTTAGCTAGTTTTCCGAGCGGAAATTCTACTCTAGGGAACGTTTTCCCGGGGGGGGGGGGGATTTAAGGGGAAAGCCTACTCTACAAGGCCGGTATTCTTACGAACTTAAGAACTATTGGGAAATCAAGCAAAATAGATTTATTACTGTTTATCACCTCATTTTATACCTGTTAATTCCATTGTGGTGGTTCTCTCCATGGTCTATCAAGGGCCCCTCTTTAAAGATTGTTAGTTCTCAGAAATAAGAAAAAATTAAACAATATAATACATGTAATTGGTTTTACTATGCTCTTTTCTTTTTCAGATTTTAAGCATAATTAATTGATTTTATATGAAATATGAAGACTTGAACCTAATAAAACTATCTATTAATAATATTTAAAAAAAATTAGTTTCACAACCTTCGTCACAATTTTAATTAAAGGAACCTTAGATTTTGTTTTTACCATTAACAAGATAAACTTCAAGGTCCACGACATTATTATGATTACTGGCGATTGTCTGTGCATTCTCTCCTTCCATTTCATAACGACCACCTCGAAATAAATCGCTACCATCTAATACGTAGAACCGATATTTTTTCAACACCTTGATTAAAAGAAGGCAAATCATAAAACCATTGACCATGGTCAGTGCTCCCCCAAAAATTATTTCCTTGGTCAACGATTGAGGGAAATTTTTTAGCTTTCCATTTGCCTCTTTGATATAACTGAAACAGAAACGAATTTTCATCTTTACTCCATGTTTTACTTTGGTGCCAACTTTCAAATAGGTATCCCCCGTAAACGTTGTTGTCTGTATTGTAGATGAAAGTCACTGTGGGTCCCTTATTATCACACAGTTTATGGAACTTCTGTACTGATGCGCCATCCCTCGTAATTTTGTACAGAAGCTGGAAGTAACATTCTGCACCAATCCACTCTGTGAGCTGATCACGATCCTTGTGTTTTAGTAGGCTAGCCATGGATAAATCTAAAACGAGAGAGAAGGTATGAAAAAAAGGTCAGTTCATGAATTTGAAGGCGTTGGAATGCTCCGGGTGTTCTCAAAGAAAGAGATAAATTTATGCATTGATGAACCCCATGAGAAGAATCAAGGATATGGCAGATGCTCGAAATTGGTATAGGTGATGAGATTTTTTAATTGTCACTTTTGGGGGTACCGTCACTTGAGTTTTGTTAATTCATGAATTATAGGTCAAAATCAGATGAGTCTATACAAGGTTACTTGTTTGTTAGATATGAGTTTTAAAGATGTTAAATAAAAAACTGCAAAATATGTTCAGAAAGTAACATGACATGTTTCAAAAATTGACCCAGTGTTTTTTTTTTTCGTGTCAGTATATTATTAAGCTTATCAGTGAAACATTATTAAACGTATAATCTAAATACTACATGTATTTGCATTGGAAAATAAGGATAAAGATGATAAATAAAACCAAGGGGATAAATATAGTTTATAAACACCCAACACTTGAAAGATTGAAGTTACAATATATTGAAACCTCTTATTAGAAAAAGAAACAAGTACAAGTAATGAACACAAAAAAATAACATAAGAAATACTTTATGAAGCATATTGAGCAAAATTATGTACAAAATAAATTTATAGGACTTATTTTTTCTGAATGATTTTGACTTAAGTTCCTACCTTTTGTGTGGATAAGTTCTATGTAAATTAGATCAAAAAATAAAACTCATTTACTTTCATTTCAAATAATTGGAAATGCATGCAGCGTCGAAAAAATCAATAAACTATTTTTTAAATACCCAAATCGCTATGTATTAATCATGTTCATACTTGGCAGCAACAATATGTGACCTGAATTTTCGAGTACATGTATATGCTGATACTTTGTCAATATATGCTGATATTTTAACATAATGTTAACTATCTAAAAGTGAACATGTACGGCAGGGCAAATGTATTTCTTTGCATGCAGACAGTTTGATCTTCTTTAGCAGAGAAACGCTACCGAATTGATTTATTTGATGACGGCAATATTGTGCAAGCACATGTATCCATGTGACATTTGCTTCCGAAAAATAATTGCCTTGTCAATTTTACCTTTAAAGGTAGAGTTATTGATAAAAGTAAAGTGTTTTCAAAGTTTCTACTTTTTTTGGGGGGGGGGGGGTATACTTCTTTGCTGAGAAAATTCTATGCCATTATCAAATATAGAATTTTAAACAGTCTTCTTTGCTCTTTTTTCGAACTCGAATGTATTTTGACTTTTACGTGTTAGATTCGCAAAGTGTTTTCCCTTTTCGGTCGATACATTATTCAGAAACTCATCAATGAACTCGGTGTTTTATTATACCTATGTATAATTCTTAACATTGTACATTTTTTTTCAATATGTTCACTTCTTGTCTACCGAAATGTGCCTATACTCCCATTAGTAGAATATCTAAGTATGTTTCACTAATTCTATCCCATATACATTGATAATGTTTATACGTGTAATTCTTCACATCTAATCATCATGAAACATATTGCAACGAGTATGTGGTCATAATTATGAATTTATCGTTTATTGGAATTACCACAACAAATGTATTGGTCGAACAAGTGTTTACACGGTGTTTATGTAGACTGTTAATTTGATTGGCCTCTTCATTTATAGAATACCTGAATACCTGTTCTACATGAACTCGAGAAAAATGGTTGACATTTTTGTTTTTTCTCAAGAAATGGGCGTGTCATTTTATGACAATCAACGTTCTAAATTTAAAGCCCAAAATGTTCCATTCAAAAGAAAAAAAATACCACTTCAATGCGCTTCACTGAATTTAGGTTTCGGACAGATGGCACTTTGTCCATTATTTCGGAAAAAAGAAGCTTTATATTTCCACGGAAATACAAGTTTAAATAATAAAGCTCTATAAATACATGCTTTTTAGGATGTTTTTACGGAAGTTGTTATATCATTAGTACTCCATTTTCAAACAGAATTTCCAGGGGTCCGATTTTTATACTTTGTTTACAAATTTGTATTGTTTACATTATTTTTTAGGTCGATCTCTGTACGTTATCTTCCATCTTTTCATTAACATACCAGTTATGTTTTTATCAGAGTTGTTTTTCTCTATCCCCTGGTCTTTCTCAAGGAAATAAGAAACACGCAGTCCGATAACTTTTATTTTTCTACCATTCAAATTTCCCCGTTTTGCTTGAAACATATATAAAGTAATTAGTTTTAATAAAAAGTTTTTGAATTTCAAATAGATAAGGTTTTCAGTTACTTGACATTTGAAAAGAATTAAAAAAAGGACAAACATTATATAAATAACCATTTACAATATGGAATGCACGTACAGGAACAATTTCATATTAGTTGGAATTGCGATTCACATGCAGCTTTCTCGAAATATATTTATTACATTTAGACATAACCATTACAAAATATTTTACAAACAAGTATTTCTTTTGAATTTGGAAATTATTATAAAATGATAATCTCAATCACTTTGTAGGTTTTTAATTTCAAACTAAGGTCTCCATTTACAAATATGGGAAAAGAGCATAAAACAAGAACCCCCAAAAATCCAAATGTCAGCTTGTGTCTAGTAGAAGTAAGCGACCCCTGTTGACTGGTTATATCCGGCGTGAGTCCTGTGTATTAATCAGGAAAACAGAACTATATATAATCATAATCAATTATGTACACACACCAACACCTCTCTCTCTCTCTCTTTCAACCTCCCTCACACAAACAAACGACAACAACAAACAAACGCCTAAAATTGGTACAAAAATGTTAGAAAAAATACGATGAAATGATAATTGTTATTAAATGTACGAAATATTGACTTTAAGCGAGGCCGTTAAAATTCGATCAACAAACCAGTGAGTAGCCTGTTGTGCTTTAAGATTTGGAAAATCGGGAATGTTAAACATATTTAGTCTTCAAATTTCCAGTTTTGGTATAAAACTAATAGCTCATACAAAAAATTTAAAGACTATAATGTTTTGTTACAGATACATTTTATATACCATGTATTTGAAGATTCTTTTTCCAATCCCATGTCTTTTGTTACAAATGTTCTACAAAAACTGTAAAACCTGTGACATTTTTATAACTGACACTTCTTTCACCAGTAATCTTAATGGACAGAGCTTCTATTACAAAACTTGGGAAAATCTGAACAGCAGATCTTCTAATGTTGTCTACGGAATAGAATGTAGTTTTGTGTGGACTTTTTCATGTTGGTAAAACCAAGGGATCACTTAATTAAAGAATATCAGGTCATCGACTTCAAATAAATCATGGGGGTTTTCAGCTTTTATACAAACATGTTGATTTACTTGATCATTCTATTTTGAAAGTTAGAATTCTCGAAAACATTTATCAACACACAAACAAGGAATCACTTAGTAAACCTTTTCGCTGACAATAAGAAGAGTTTTCAATTAGAAAACTAGGAACGACCTTTCCCTATGGATGTGATGACAATGTCGTTAGTGTGGGAAATCTTACCAGTCCACAGGGTAAGAATGTGAATGTGACTTTTTAACCTTGCACAGAGGCGTAAGCATAGTCATGGGCAATGTTCTTTCAATAAACCTTTAATGTACAATGTCTCTTTGATTCACGACTACCGTATGCAATAGTTGGGTCTACATCATATTTGCACCAAACTTTGTCCCAGTGAAACTTTTAAATAGTCTTCATAAAAAGGCCAAGGAAAGCCCATTTTTGATACCACGACACCAGAATATAGGCTCGAATCTGTGATTATGAATATTGCGAATCACAGAATTTTAAATCAATAAAAATATTTCAAATTAAAGACTACACCTTGTATTTCCTACATTTCGGAAATTTAAAGCAAGTCCGAAGAATTGCTGTATTTTTGGTGAATGAGAACTTGCAAACTTTTTAACAAATTCAAAATATTTAATAAAACAAAAAATATACAAGAACTATGAAAACTACGTGTCATTGCATCTATTTGATATGTCAGTAGATGGAGGTATGTTCGTCTTTAGATCAGATCACCATATTGGAGTTCTTTGCAAGAAAAATATTTTTTTTTCTTTTGATCGTATTTTTAAAAATATGTGAACCAGGATAAGTTTTTCAATTTCATTAAAGCCCCGTGGGGATCCGGGTTAGAATAGGTTCTCAGTACCCCCTTGCTTGTCGTAAAAGGCGATAAAATGGAGCGGTCCTTCGGATGAGACCGTATAAACCGAGGCCCCGTGTCACAGCAGGTGTGGCACGATAAAGATCCCTCCCTGCTAAATGACCCTGAGTGCCGAGCATAGGCCTAAATTTGCAGCCCTTCACCGGCAATGGTGACGTCTCCATATCAGTGAAATATTCTGGAGAGGGACGTTAAACAGTATACAATCAATCAATCAATCAATTTCATTAAGAAAGATAAGTGAACCAGTTCTTTCCTGTTCTTTATTAGGTCACCTGAGTAAACTCAGGTGACCTATTGCTATCCGTTTTCGTCCGTCGTCGTCCGTCGTGCGTCGTGTGTTAACATTTGAACATTTTCAGCTTCTTCTCTGCAACCACTGAACCAATTTCAGCCAAATTTGGCACAAAGCATCTATGGGTAAAGGGGAACAAAAATTGTGAATTTCATGATCCCTGCCCCCCTGGGGCCTGAGGGGTGGGGCCAAAACCACTAAAATTAATGCAATCTTAAAAAATCTTCTTCTTTACTCCTGGACATCAAGCAGTCAAACTATTTGCATGATTGTAATCAGCATTGAGTCCTCTACCAAAATTGTGAA
>PRKT01000575.1:109209-136578 GCA_003671525.1 Saccostrea glomerata | reverse complement strand
TCCCCTACCCTGCGTATGGGTATTCAGTTACCAAGCTAAGCAACTGTTAAGTGTATTGTTATGATGATCAATGGTGCCTCTTTCAAAATTGTGAATGCCATATAGCATCTGGCTTAAAACATGAATCAAATTCAATACACTGTAACTGGAAAGTTGTTGCATAATGCTCAGGTGACCTATAAGGCCCGTGGGCCTCTTGTTTAAGCTTCTTGTTTGTTTTGTTTTTTTAAATACAAATGTTGTATTGCTTACAATTACTTGGCAGAGTTAAATGTGATCTAAAATACAAGCAAAAGACATTGTTTTTTTAAAACATACAACATTTATTACAATGGAACTCGTAAATTTACTTACCTCGGCATTGGACATTTGAAAAATTATTTTATTAAAACAGATTCTGATTGCACACATAAGTACTCTGAAGTTGACATCAAGAAGATGCTTGAGTTTCTGATTGACAATGTCTATGTGGTTTTTGGAGACCAGGTATTCCAACAATCTATTGGAATTCCCATGGCTACAAATTGCGCTCCGTTATTAGCAGACTTATTTTTATATTCATATGAAGCAGAATTTATGCAAAATCTTATGCGTGAAAAGAAGTAAACACTTGCTGTGGCCTTCAACTCGACATTTAGATATATCGACGACGTATTGTCAATTAATAATGATAATTTCCATTCATACGTCGACACGATTTATCCTGGTGAGCTTGAGATAAAAGATACCACAGAGTCCGACACTTCTGCTTCATACTTGGATATTTTATTTGAAAAATACACTAATGGTAATCTAACAACCAAGCTATATGATAAACGTGATGACTTTAACTTTTCTATCGTCAACTTCCCTTAATTATGCAGCAATGTACCTTCATCACATGCATACGGAGTATATATATCTCAGTTGATTCGATACGCAAGAGCATGCTCTACGTATGAACAATTTCTTAAACGACGTAAATTATTGACAAGCAAGTTGATGAAACAAGAATAGCAACAGTTTGTTTAAAGTCATCATTTCGTAAATTCTATGGTCGATACAATGACCTTGTCAGCAAATACAATTTATCATTGAGTCAAATGCTGACTGACGTTTTTCATACCAATTGTTAGTCCATTATTTATACACTGAATTGACGACGGATTTTTTCCGTTATTTATTGATCATGACAACGAGCACACGGCGGGTGTGACCGGTCGGCAGGGGATGCTCACTCCTCCATGGCACCCTATCCCACCTCTGATGTTCCGGAGGTCCGTGTTTGCTCTGCTCTTATTTTGTATATTGTTTAATGGACGTTGAGATTGAATAATGTTCGTTATTTCCATATCCTTCTTCTAATCAAATATTTTATATATATCTACGTAATATATTTCAGTCTTGAAAAAAAAAAGTATTGGCTAAACCTCACCGTAAATTTGTAATTCTATCACACGAAAGTACAAACCCAGAAAAGCTGTTTGTACTATACCGAATAGCAAGGGACCGGTCAGTATTAGTATCTGGATGTGACTTAATGCATATTTGGTCATTTTTTTGCAATGTGAGAGTTAACCATATTGCCTCCGGTGTCAGGAAAGTTGAAGCTAGGGAAGTTTAGCGCAAATGTTGCAGCTACAATTCTGTAACAGACATTTAAATGTATTCTCAGTTTTTGATAATATGATGTTCTGACAGAAAAGAAAAATGCTTAAATCCCAGCCAAAGGTGGCCTGAATATTCCTGTTTCAGAATTATATTCGCCTCCTACATTATTCAATACCTTCTTTATAATAATTATCTCCCCTCCTTTTGTGAATCTTTGACGAACCGTTTCGTCTGCAGTTGCTGTAATTAAAGGCCACAACTTTTCCATTCACTGGAAAATGATAACTCACTGTATCTAATAGCTTTATTTTTTTTTTTAACATTTCGGCATCTTTAAAAATGTTTTGTTGCCCTCTTCCGACCGACTGATTAAAAATGGTTCTCAAAACTTTTTTCACTCTAGAAACAAGATCTTTCATCCCATTTCCTCAAAAATATTATGAAATCTCGTTTTTAAGAAATCACAATTATCTTCCAACCCAATAAATTAGCCTGAATCGGTAAGGGCAAACAAACATTATTTTAAGATGGCCTTAACTACTGTTGTTATTTTTAAAAGTTGAGAATGATTACAAATCATTTAGATTAATTAAATACAGTTATTTTACTTACTTTGATTTTCCTGACGTGATGGACAAATTTTTTCTCCCATTTTCATCACTCTCTTATGTAAGTCTTAGTATGCTTTATGTTGTATCATACAACTGACGTTGTGTTTTTTGTATTACAGATATCTGTATCCAGACAATAACAAATATTGAGCTCATTCAATGCTTGGTTTTTTTTTTAAATAATAAAAAAAATAATAATATTCAGTTGATGTTGGCATTGGAAATTTATAAAATTCTTTTTATTTTTATTTTATTATTATTATTATTATTTTACAAATTTGTAAAAAGCGCAAATACAGCAAAAATGTCTCAACACTTTTTGGGAGCAATGATTTTACTTTTTTAAAAAAACATTTGATTTTTTAATTTCTGCACACGGAAAACTATAATATTCAGTAACCTTCGATTACACAATTAAATCCCTTAAACAACAACATGACTCAGCTGCAGAGCATATGTCTCAACCGCAGCCATCGAGAAGAAAGTCATCTGACTTTCTAAGAAACTTGTTTTTCAAACAAAAGTAGAATTCAAATAGGTTTTGCAAAAATAAGGCCTAGTTATCAATTTGTTGGTTCTGTAGCCCTCCAGATGATGTCTCCCTACTGTATTTTTAACAGCTGTTGATTTAACTAGATAACCTCTATAATAAAAGTATATTGGACTATGTATTTTCTTAAAAAATGAAAGGACTGGCTCAGTCACACCTTATCGGATGGCGACTTAACATGTTAAACATAGCGTGCTCCAGACCCCTTGAGGACTACCGTCTATGCCCCGTAGTCGAAGATTCGGGGGGGGGATAGTTTTTTTGTCTTGTCCGTCCGTATTTGTGTTTTTATGTTTATTTGTCTGTCCGCAAAATTCTTCTTGCCTATATTTTTTGAATAGGTGGTGCTGCGACTGCTTTCATATATTTCACGTTTATTCCTTCTAAAAATGACCTACTTCTTCATACCGACAAGTTTGACCTTTTCACCCTGACCTTTACATTTGAGAAATTTCATCCTTCGCTATAAGCTGCCTCACGAGAACATCTCTGTTTCACAAAAACATCTTGTTTCAGTGTCTATGCATTACGAATTCGTCCATAGTGCACAGTATGCATGCATTACAGAAAACGTAAAAATTTAGTGACGATCATGGTTTGTAGGTGTAAAAATGGAATTTTTGTACATTTTATATGATTGACACATTAATAGTTCAGAAAATCTGTTTCTCCCAATTAAGAAAAAAGAAGAGAATGCGCTGTTAAAGAAGTGGTGTTAAGGGCTTTAAGAGAGGCAAACGGGGTCATAGAAGTAATGGTACAACATTTCATTGCAAAAAAATCTCGATCTACTCGAAAGATCACCCGGAAAGGAAAGTTCACATACTGACAGAATGTGAAATGTTACGACCTTGATCATTGACCCTTTTGTGTCCAAAATATTGATGTATTTCTTAGGTCTTAGACATTTAAGGTGTAAAATTCACTGAAAGGCTCAAAGAATTCTTGAGATATCGTTCGAAAAGTGAAATGTTAAAACAAACAGAATTTGTCGATATATGACCTGAACTTTCAGTAGAAATCTTCTGCAGTCCTCATGAAATTGTTATATCTACGGTTATTTCTGATTTCCAGATCGTTATATGGAAATCATGGTGGGGTCGACAAGGGATGCTTACAGCTCCATTAAACAAAATCTCTTGCTCTGTTACAAATCTATACCGTTTCTATGGTGGCATATTCATGCCATCAACATGAAAAGCTATCGCAAAAACATGATTGGTTAACTCAAACTGGACAGGATACAAAGACGGCGTTTGTCGACAAACAAGTGAGGTATCATGACTTGACGAGATAGTTATCTTAATTTGACACGGCATACTATGTTAACAAAAAATTAAGTGGATGGCATATATGCCACCATAAGTTTCAATATTAATTGACTTTTGAGTTTGATTATTTTTAGTTTTCTACGTTTTGATTAACCATGCTATCAAGCTTATTCCTTAGTCATATTTATGTTTAATCAAGGTGATACACTGTTTTTTGAGTTGTATTGTTCATTATGGACCTTTGTATGGTACAATCATTTGAATTACATATATTTGAACATGGAGTTCATCTACTAGTGCCACCTGATAAATAACAAACAAACTTTAGTCTTCCAAAATTCAAATATCTTAGCTAAGATAGGCGCCCCTCTTATTTTTAGAATATATAAACTTAAATTTTATATTTCTTTTTTCTCACTACGTTAAATTTGATCTAAAGCACAAGCAATAGACATTTTTTTATATTCACAATTTATTACTGTTGGACATTTTATATATATACAATATATTACGGTATTGAAAAAATGTATTGATGGCATAATTGTGTTCCCTTAAATTTTCACAGTAAATTTTTGATTCTGTCTCAGGAAAGTAAGAATCCAGAGAAGCTGTTTAAACTATACTGAATAGCAACGTTAACGTTCTTAGTGCTCGGATGTGATTTAAGGCATACCCGATCATTTTTCTCCAAGGTGAGAGTCACCATGTTGCCTCCGGTGTCATAAAAGTTCGAACGTTTTCCCGCAAATGCTGCAGCTACATATTTATCATTGAGATTTAAATGAATACTCAGTTGTTGATACGGTAGTGTTTCGACAGAGAAGAAAAAGGCGTAATTTCCAGCCACTGGTGCCGTAAATATTCCTGTTTCAGAATTATATCCGTCTCCTACGTTATTCAATACCGTCTTTAAAATAATTATCTCCCCTCCTTTTGTGATTCTTTGAAGAATAGTTTCGTTTGCAATTGCTGAAAATGTCACAACTCTCCCATTCACTGGAAAATGAAAATATATCATAGATTTATTTTTTCACTTTAGAACATCGATCTTTAAAAAAATTGTTTTCACTCTCCCAACCGACACACTAAAATGGCCCCACTCAAAACATTTTTTACGCTCTAAGAACACATTTTCTCTTTTATTCCCCCTTTCCATAAATATTTTGATATCGTTGAAAAAGATTTTCACACGTGCCTATACCGACCCAATAATTTTATCCTGAGTCGATAGAGGGCAAACAAAAATATTTTTAAGATGGTGCAATAGTCAAACTAACAAATTGATGAAAGCTATATACATGTATAGTACTGTATATGTGATACAGGTGAGACCGTCATTGGGAAATACTTAAATTAATTACTAATCAAGCTTAAGTAAAGCACTCTATTCTTTTGCACAGAGGGCCATATCACGGTACTTATTTCTACTGAGATTTCCCATAATTTAAAAAACAACACACATAATTTTTATTAGAAATATGGAAAACATGTTTTTAAAAAATTGCCTTTCCAGATATCTTTCTATTGATTGTTATTAGCTTTCTGAAATGATACCCCAATCAGAAAGTCTTACCTTGGTGCTGAAAGTGTAGTATAAACTTTAGAAAAATATACCAAGCCAGTTGAATTTTAAGAGGAGGAACAAAATGACAAAAAATTAGCAATATCACTAGGCTGATTTTTACAATTTAGCTTTTTCTGATAAAATTCATCTGGCTTGGTAAATTTTTCTTCAATTTATATTACACTTTTAGCTCCAAGATAACATATTCTGAAATGTGTTTTCACCTGTTAACTTTCACTGAATGTGATTTGTCTACACTAAACAAAACTTCTAAGTGTCCACTTTAATATATGCATTTATTCAAAAACTACTTTATAGAATGGTATGATATTTTCAAATTATTACAACAAATGAGTCTTCTCAACAATTGCAGAAAGAAAATAAAATATTCCGAATGAAAACCAATGTTCCGTGACGAAGCTTAAAAACAATACATCTTTACTTTGCGGCACGTGTTTTGTATAATTAGCATTTTTTGTGATCATTATCAAATTTTAAAAACTGGTTTTACTAAAAAACACAAAACTTTAGCAAAATGACCAATGAGATAGTAGGGAGAGCTGTTGGATTGTTGATATCTGGATCATCCTTGCACCATTTTTTACTCAATTTTATTTTAGTGTTCAAATGTCTTTGATGTTACTTTTAAAATTTAACAACCAGTATCACAACCCGTTTAAACACATTTTTTCTATAGGCTGTGCGTCATTTTTCATCCCTAATTTATCACAATTTAAAGGTTTTGGACAAAATTTAATCAAACCGTAAGTGACCTTGATCTTCGTCTGAGGTCAAAATCGCACCTTGTTAAAAGAGTGTCAAATTGTCCTAAAACAATTTTAGAAACATGAAAACAAACAATTTCAATCGTATGCAAATGATTAGAAATCGGTGCTTGTGACAGCCTTATATCAGCTCAAGCAGTCTCAATCATCCTTAAAGCGGTGCACTTACGTGCAAAACGCCATAGGATATTGACCAAAAGGCATCTGTGTGATGATGCACTTTCAAATTAACGGATCTGAATCCCAATGGACACATTTGGGATTTTTATATGGAAAGTCACCCCCCTCCACACAATTTCAGCGGTTTGGAAAGATCTATGCAGTAGGTGTGGCAGTAGATGCGTCAATCTCCTTTTCAGGGGTACATGGTATCCAAAAGTAAAGGATATCTTGTAGTAATTAGACCGAGTGGTGGTCTAACTCCATAGAGATTATTTTTTGTTAATTTTCATTTTGAGGGTACATCATTTCCTTGACACTTTGCTTTAAATTCTGACGAGATAATTACATGAAATTCATGCAACATCGAACTGAAATATTCATCATTAAACATGAATTAAAGAAACTATTTATTATTTGCATTTGTTCTTTAAAACTTAAAAAATGTTAGGTGAACACTTAGAAATTTTGTTCAGTGTATATTTTTTTTCAATGAAACTTTACTAATATTTTCCAAGTGTTTTTCATATTCCAGTTCTTAGGAGAACAAAATCTAAGAACCATCCACTTTTCTAAACTTGTGACTTGATATTTAATCTTTTTCAAAGAAAAAATTTGTTTGTATCATCTGTCCTTAAAGACTTTTTATGCTACATTCTATTCGGTTAATTTTAATGTTGAACCGTTAGAATTTCTTCAACGCGTAACCAGAAAAACATTGAAAGGTATTAGACATAAATCTAAATTTAATACCTTTAACATATTGTATTGTACTCACTTTGGTTTTCCAGACGATATATTTTTTTCTCCATTTTGAACATTCGCTTTTCCATATTCCAACAATCTGAGTTGGCATCATACAGCGGCTGACATTTTGTCATCGACTGATGTATGATATGCATCCAAGCAATTGCTAACATAGAGCTGAACAGGTGCATGTCTATTTAAAAAAAATATTTCAAACATGAAGTGGTGGCAAGAGTTGCTAAATAATAAATGTTAAGGCGTCAAATAAATTGTATGACATAAGGCAAGCCAAAAAATAGCACGAATTCACAAAAGTGGTGCTTATACTCAACAACATTCGTTTGATCGTATTTTCTGTACCAAGAGAAGTATTACTTTGAAGAGACCTCTTTTTACACAATTACATCTTGTGAAATAAAACATCATTCAGATCAGGAGTACAATGAATAACACATGAATAAGTTATCGTAAAAGCATCCAACTTTCTACAGATAAGATTTTTTTAAGGAATCGGTGTGAAATTCAGAACTAAATCAACTTTGAATGTTTTATTGATCTATTCTTTCTTATGTACGTGTAAGATTTCCAGTTATAGGATTTTACTACATGAACTTATTTTGGATATTTTTATATCTACGTCACAAAAATTTAACTCAAAAGAGAATATTTGAAAAAGATGTGCATACAGGAAACAGAAACTTTGAACTTGAAATAAAAAATAACGGAGGGTCTGGCATATTTTGTTTCATTTTTGAATATTTGCAACAGCACAAAAAAGTTAATAGTTACATAACAATATAAATAACTTACCAATACATGTGATGATTTCATGTTTTATCGTCAAATGCCTTATTTATGTATCATTTTATCGTCAACATGTCTTATTTATGTATCATTATCACCTGCTCTTTCGGACTAATGATTTCGAAGACAAGTACAATATACGTTGAATGATAAAAAGATAACAATTTTTCAAGTCAACATTACACAAATTCTTTGGTTAATACAATAACTATGTGAGCAAAATGCAGTCTATCCATAAGTCAAAAAATGACTTGATATTTTAACACAAAATGTTTTTTCACATTTATCACAATTTTTTTTTTCACATTGAATTATCTAGTACAGATATTTCGATTTTCCAGACCGTTACAAGGAAGGCATGATAGGGTCGTAAAGGGATGCTGTTACACCTCCATTATACAACTTACTCTGCTACACATTTATTGGTTTCAATTGTCTTTTGAGCTTGACTGTTATTAGTTATTATTCTTCCTTCTTCAATTTTAATTACTGATCGTGCGATCAAGAGTATTCCCTAGTAATTAGGTCATGTCAAATTTTGTAAATCAGGGTGATACACTTCTTTTTTTTCAGTCGTATTGTTCATTCTTGGCCTTTTAATGGTACAGTCATTTGAAGTACCGGTACTTATACAAGAACAAGAAGTACATCTACTTGTGCCACTTAAGGGTAAGTTAGTAAACACAAACTTTAGACCTCCAAAGTTCAAATATCTTTGCTCAAAAAGGCAGCCCTCTTATTCTTTAAAAACATATACACTTAAATTTGTTTTGTTTTTGCTCACTGATTTAAATGTAAAATAAAGTACAAGCACAATTTTTTTTGACGCGTAAAATCTATTACTCTTGGACATTATATATAATTATATACATGTACATGTATATGCAATATTGAAACAAATGAATATTGATGGCATCATTGTGTTCCTGAAGATCGTAAATTTGCACAGTAAATTGTAATTATATCTTAAGAAAGTAAGAAGTCATTGAAGCTAGCGACGGTTTTGAAGTACTTGTATGTGACTTAATGCATACTCGGTCATTTTTCTGCAATGTAAGAGTTAGCATATACCTTCTGATGTCAGGGAAGTTAGAGGGTGTTCCCGCAATTGTTACAGCTATTATTCTGTCATTGACATTAAAATGTATTCTCAGTTTTTTATTAGATGGTGTTTTGACAGTTAATCCCAGCCAAATGTACCGCGAATACTCCTGTTTTTCCGCCACCTACGTTATTCAATACTGACTTTAAAATAATGATCCCCCTTTGTGATTCTTTGACGAACCGTTTCCTCTGCAGTCGCCACAACTTCTCCATTCACTGGAAAATGAAAAAACATATATATCAAAGAAGTCGGTTCACTTTGTGCATTAAATGGTCCTGTAGATATACCAATTAACTGATCAACACTTGATTTTCTATTTGAAGCATTAAAATAAAATAGAGACTTGGTGCTTTCATATCCTATTTAAAAATTTCTTCTTAAAGTCCAGGTCTAGGAGAACTGGCTTTATGAAATTGCAATGTTCTTGAATTGCTAGGTAAACAGGTATAATTGAGTACTTTCAGTGAAGAAGAATAATATGAGCGCACTCTCTGATCTAAAAAATAAAACATGTCCATTAATCTTCAGAAACAGTTCTATCATTCACTGGTTGCATTTTTAGATCAGAGGTTGCGCTCTATATTACATATAAAAAAAATAGCATTAAAATTTGGCCGTTTTTGTAGACTTTTTCAGAATATGAGGAAATTGACGCATTTCGTGACGTCATAATGCATTGACTAGCCAGAGTATGACGTCATTTTTTATAGATACGCACTCACCAAAGATCTAAGTGATATTTAATGCATTGTCACTTAAACTATGCGGTTTCAGTTTTTCAGAAATTCACATGGCCAAATAAAGCAAAAGTGAAGCTTGTTCTTTCGATGTCTTTTTTTAAATACATGTATTTTTATACCTATGGCGTCGTAGGTTTTTGCAAAAACTGTAATTATTAATTTAAATTCATGTCAAGTAGAACAATCATTAACAAAAGGTGTAATGATAAATACCAGTATTGTTGAGTAAAATTATTCAAAAATGTTTATTCTCTATTTTTTTTATCAATTACATGTATTCAGTCTTAGAAGGTTTTAAAAAATTGACAGTGGTAATACACGCATCCTCAATTTATAGTCTCAGTTCGCTTTAAATAATGTACCTTGTGTTAAGTAATATAATATTTCTAATAAATTTTATTTTCTGTCAGTCATATGAACCATCGTTGGTCGTTGATTAAAATACAACAAGTATTTGTTGTAACTTGAATGATTGTCTTAGGCGAAAATCGCATTTTATAGCAGAAATCGATATTTACGTTACTGTCGCCGATCATAGTGTAGTTTTTATTTTAAACCAAAAAGAAGTCTTAAATCACTTACAAATCTTTTTCTTAGTAAAATTGTCCTACATTTGAGTTATATTTTCTGAATATCACACCCTTCACACATATGCGTGTCACAAATTTTTAAAGATTAATAATATATTTATCAAATTTTGATGTCACCGCAAAATTATTACTTTTCTATTTGGAAATTCAAAAGGACTTGAAGGATTGCTGAACTGACTCAATAAGATTAAGTTGTAACTTTTAACATCATGAACACATTTTCCATCGCATGGAATGGTAAAAAAAGACACAGTTTATCTGTATTTATAAAAAATAGCCCCCCCCCCCATTTCTTATGAGTCCAATGGTTAAGAAATTCATCGATATTTACGTGTTAGTATTTATTCACAAATTAAGTAAGAGAACTACACTGTTTTCTATGGGTCAAATTGCTTTACACTCAAGCACTAGAATATGCCTTTAATTAACAGTGGAATAATTAAACAACAACATTAAAAGTTACGATATATCTCAGAAAGATATTTACGTTACCGATATTTACGTTACCAATATTTACATTACCATGTTTTAAAGTAAATAAGAATAAAATTCTAAAGCTGTTTGAACAGATTTGCGAGTAAATCTTAATGATTTAAAAACTAAAAACATGAAATAATACACAGTTTCATAAAATGACATTTTTTCCTGTAACAAGAGTGCAGAAATGCAAATGGAAATGCACATGCAAGGGTGAACATATTTTACACAATATCTTGTTCATCCGTGTGATTTGAAAATTGAATTGACACAATATTATTTACAAGTAGAATTGTGGTTTCATGATCGAATTTTTACATTTTGAGCAATTGGTTAATATTGCATAGTTTTAAGTGTAATGCACGTTGTCATTCGGAACGTAAATCTGAAACAAAACTTTATTCTTAAAATTTATATTTTGCTGTTTGTTTGAACTGATTGTGTATCGTCAACTTAAATAATGGTTATATACACCAAAATTGTATACCAAGCTAAACATTAGAAGCCAAAAAACTGGTTGAAATTGAATCTATTTCCATTTTTGTTTCTTTGCAAGAAATACATGTATTAAATTGTGCACCTTACTTTTCCCATTTTAGATTGTTGCTTAAACATAGAACTTAGAACGTATGCATGTATGCCTTAATGGTACTGAAAATTCAATTTACGTTATATCAATGTAGAATTTAATTTACGTATATTGCCCAATAGAGCACATATAATATGCAACTGTAATTATTAACAAACCTTTTTAAGGATGGTGGGGGTAACTTTGTTTTGTTTTTGAGGTTTGACGATGAAGTTTTCACAAGCAATAAAGCATTTGAAATAATCAACAGATTAAATGATGGAAGCTGGGGGGGGGGGGGGTGTCATAAATTAAATGAATCCTCTATAGATAAGTCATAACTTGAATTTTCAATGCAACCCTTTGTCAAGAACACAGATAAGAAAATTCATAAAATTCATAAATTTGAAATAATATATTCATTTTCCCCCGAATATACTTTTATTTTTGTATGATATCTATGTGCGATATTTACGTGTTATTAAAGCCGCTTAACCCGAAACAGGCACATATTATCTTACACAATAAAAGTACGTCATTGCATAGATAATATATAAAAATAAAGTATAATAATGATTTAATTGTTTATTACAACAATCCTTACATGGAAAACGCATATCAAAAACATTACTGACAAACAGTAGTTCCTGACGGAAGTTAAGATCTGTTGTGAAGTCAATTTTGAAAAAAAAAAGCTTATCGGATATATCTAATAATGAAGATGATTGAAACCCGAGTATTTTTTTCTCTATTAGTAGAAGCCTTAGTCATAATACATCTTTTCAAAATTAAGAAATTAATTGAATATAATCCATAGTAATTTTTATATCAATATGCATATTTAAAGAATAAAGGAAAATCAGATATTTTAAATGATTTTTATAAAGGAGCTAAAATATTGTCCGTGTACAGGTAATATATGTACTTTGTTTTGAAAAAAATGCTCGGGTTTGTTCTTCATGAGATAAACATGTAAGCGATAAATTTAATTTGTCAAAGGTGATTTCACGCAATATCAACAATGATCAACATAGGATTATTTTTTGTGTGACCTAACAAAAAATATTTTTTTAACTTTTGAATTTTGATATCTTTTAAAAGAAAAAGACTTTTGGGATATAATTTGACAAAAGTTGAAACAATTTAGGGACAATTATTTTTCAAGAAGAAAAACGAATATATATTTTTAGCGATTAGAATCGGACCAAGCGGCTTTAACAAACACTTCGTAATCAGGTAATGGCGAAATATTTTACCTTCTGATATTTTAAAAAATGTGCGCTTCTCTGAACAGATTAATAAAGAATCAAATAATGAAGCATGTTATGGAATATTGTCATTATTTAGCTTATCGTTAGATTTGATAAAAACTTTTTAAAATAAAAAGAAAATAATTTCATTTAAATGAAAATTATGCATGTTTTAATTTTACTAATAATTGAATCAAAGATTTCACACCCTTTTACAAATGTGCTTAAACGGTTTCATACATGTTATTATTAACAAAATTTGATGTGTATTATCTTAATTTTGTATTTAAAAAAAAAAATTCTTTCGTTTCAACATATGGCTTTTCAACATCACGTAAATATATTGGTGTAAAATTAGCCATCCAATCGCATTCATTTCGAGGGAGGTCAACAAGACAAAGTATGAAGTATGTTAATCAAATTGTGATTTTAAATAACTATACACCTTCATGTTTCAAATGACATATAAAAGTATTAGTTTCAGTTCACAAAATTTTTTGACTTTTCCCAAAGTCGATTTGGCACTATAAATTGAGAATGCGTGAATAACGCCTCCTTAGGTATATTAATTCAAGTATTTTCTTATGTAAAATAGTTTCACTAGAGAATTATGCACGTCCAGTTTTTATATCTTTTTTATCATAATATTTACCAAAAATGTACACATTTTAAATGTTGACACGCACTTCTATATATTAATGCATGTCTCATATCCTATATAATACGGCGACATATACATTTTCTTTTCAAAACTAAGTAAATTTAAACTATGTTAATTAAGATATGAATTTAATTCTTGAAAATTCATAGGGTTATGAACTACGACGACTCATGCAGGTATATTTAACGCGCTTCATGATAAATGTTCCGGCGCGAAGCGTTGTAGTACATATACCTCATGAATCTCCAAAAATCAAATTCATTCTTATTCATGGGAAAATAAATTGAATTTTAATTGGTAAAGAATCATAAGGTAAATTCTATTGGTAATGTAAATATATGAAAATAAATACAGCTTCTTTATTTTTACTTTGAACCGTTCAAATTGTGAGTGTTGAAAGACTTAACTTCAGGTCATCTTTAAAAAAAATATTTGGTTGCCCTCTTCCAACCGACTGATTAAAAATGGTTATTAAAAGTTTTTACAGTCTAAGAACACGACCTTTCCTCTTTTTCCGTAAAACATATGATGAAATCTTATTTTTTAAAAAAAAGAACTACCTTCCGATCCAATAATTTTAGCCTGAGTCGGTAAAGGGCAAACAAACATTATTTTAAAGATTACCAAACCTTCTGTCGTTTTGTTTTTCAATAAAGTTGAGACTGCTTACACATTTCGGTAAAGGGCAAACAAACATTATTTTAAAGATTACCTAACCTCCTGTCGTTTTGTTTTTCAATAAAGTTGAGACTGCTTACACATTTCTTATATTAATTATATACAGTTACTTTTCTTACATTTATTTTTCTGACGTTATGGACAAATTTTTTATTCTATTTTTATCACTCTCTTTTGTATGTCGTAGTATTCTTTATGTTTATCATACAACAGCTGACTTTGTGTTTTTTTTGTATTTCTTGTATGACAGATGTATCGAAACAATAAAAAATATTAAGCTAATCCAATGCATGGCATTTTCAAAAGAAATGATATTCAGTTGAAGTTGGCAATGAAAATTTTATCAGATTCGTTTAAATACGTCACATTTGTAAAAGGCGCAAATACAGCAAACATGTCTCGACACTTTTCGGGAGCAATGGTTTTAAATTAAAAAAAAAAAATTATTTATATTTTTTATTTTCTGCACACACAAGACTCAGGAACCTTAGATTACATAATTACACCCCCTAAACAATAACATTATTCAGACGCAGAGCATCTGTCCCAACCGCAGCAATCGAGAATAAAAATCATCTGAATTTCTAAGAAACTTGCTTGTGTAGAATTGAAATAGGTTTTGTAAAAATAAAGCCTAGTTATCAATTTATTGGTACTGTATAGCCCTTGTCTCCCAACTTCATTTAAAACAGCTGTTGATTTAAGTTGAATATCTCTATAGTGAAAGTATATTGGACCCAGTATTTTCTTGAAAATTGAAAAGTCCCCGTCAGGACTGGCTCAGTCACACCTTATCGGATGACGATTAAACACGTTAAACACAGCATGCGCCAGACACCTTCAGGACTACCTTCTTTGCCCCGAAATTGAAGATTCGGGGGAAAATATTTTTTTTCGGTCTTGTCCGTTCGTATAAGTGATTTTATGTTTATTTGTATGTCCGCAAAATTGTTCTTGCCTATATGTTTTGAATAGGCGGTGCTACTGCTTTCATATTTCACGTTTATTACTTGTAAAAACCTACTTCTCCATACCAACATATTTGACCTTTTAACCCTCATCTTAACATTTGAGAAATTTCAACCTTCGCCATAAGCTGCCATACGGGAACATCTCTGTTTCACAAACACATCTTGTTTCTGTATGTATGCATTACGCATTCGTTTACAGTGCACAGTATGCATGCATTACAGAAAACGTAAAAAGTTTAAGACTTGAGCATGGGTTGTAGGTTTAGAAATGAAGTTTTTATATGATTGACACATTGATAGTTCAGAGAATCTCTTTCTCCCGCTTAAGAAAAAAAGAAGAGCATGTGCAATTAAAGAAGTTTTGTTAGGGGCTTTAAGAGGGGCGGACTAGGTCATAGAAGTAATGGTGCATCATTTCATTGCAAAAAATTCTAAAATTTCTCGAAAGGTCGCCGAAAAGAAAAGTTTACACACTGACAGAAAGTGAAATGTTACGACCTTAAACATTGACCTTTTTGTGTCCAAAACCTTGATGTCTTTCTTGGGTCATAAACATTTAAGGTGTAAAATCTACTGAAAAGCTCGAAGAATTCTTGACATATCGATCGAAAACTGAAATGTTAAAACATTTTATTAGAATTTATCAATATGTGACCTGAACTTTCGACCTCAAAATCAGTAGAAATCTTCTGCAGTCCACATGAAATTGTTATATCTACGGTTATTTCGGTTTTCCAGATCGTTATATGGAAATCATGTGGGAGTCGACAAGGGATGCTTACAGCTCCATTAAACAACATCGCTTGCTCTGCTACAAATCTATACCGTTTCTATGGTGGCATATTCATGCCATCAACATGAATAGCTATCACAAAAACATGATTGGTTAACTCAAACTGGACAGGATATAAAGACAGCGATTGTCGACAAACAAGTGAGGTATCATGCCTTGACGAGATAAGTTATCTTGATTTGACATGGTATACTATGTTAACAAAAAGTTAAGTGGGTTGTACATATGCCACCATAAGTTTCGATGTTAATTGACTTTTGAGTTTGATTATTTTTAGTTTTCTACGTTTTGATTGACCGTGCTATCAAGCTTATTCCTTAGTTATAGTCAGGTTTAATCAAGGTGATACACTGCTTTTTGAGTTGTATTGTTCATTCTGGGCCTTTGTATGGTACAACCATTTGAATTACATAAATTACAAAATTTATATTTGAACATGGAGTTCCTCTACTAGTGCCACCTGATAAATAACACACCAATCAATAGACATTTTTTCTATATTCACAATTTATTACTGTTGGACATTTTATATATATACAATATAATGCTGTATTGAAAAGAAATGTATTGATGGCATAATTGTGTTCCCGAGGATCTTAAATTTTCACAGTTAATTTTTAAATCTGTCTCAGGAAAGTAAGAATCCAGAGAAGCTGTTTAAACTATACTGAATAGCAACGTTAACGTTCTTAGTGCTCGGATGTGATTTAAGGCATACCCGATCATTTTTCTCCAAGGTGAGAGTCACCATGTTGCCTCCGGTGTCATAAAAGTTCGAAAGCTTTCCCGCAAATGCTGCAGCTACATATTTATCATTGAGATTTAAATGAATACTCAGTTGTTGATACGGTAGTGTTTCGACAGAGAAGAAAAAGGCGTAATTTCCAGCCACTGGTGCCGTAAATATTCCTGTTTCAGAATTATATCCGTCTCCTATGTTATTCAAAACCGTCTTTAAAATAATTATCTCCCCTCCTTTTGTTATTCTTTGAAGAATAGTTTCGTTTGCAATTGCTGAAAATGTCACAACTCTCCCATTCACTGGAAAATGAAAATATATCATAGCTTTATTTTTTCACTTTAGAACATCTTTAAAAAAAATTGTTTGCCCTCTCTCAACCGACACAGTAAAATGGCCCCACTCAAAACATTTTTTACGCTCTAAGAACACATTTTTTCTTTGATTCCCCCTTTCCATAAATATATTGATATCGTTGAAAAAGGATTTTCACACGTGCCTATACCGATCCAATAATTTTATCCTGAGTCGATAGAGGGCAAACAAAATTATTTTAAAGATGGTGCAATAGTCAAACTACTGTCGTTTTTTGTTCTCAATCTGAAGTTGAATGATTACAAATTATTTTTATTAATTGCGTACAGTTACTTTACTTACTTTGCATTTCTTGACGTAATCGACACATTTCCTCTTTCATTTTCATAATTTCCATGTGTAAGTCGTAGTATTCTTTATGCGTATCATACAGCAACTGACTTTTTGTTTTTTGTATGGTATATATATGTATCCATACAATAACAAATATTGAGCTTATCCAGTGCATGGCTTATAAGGAAATATTCTGTTGATGTTGGCAATGGAATTTTTTAGGACACGTCGTCTAAATACGTCAAATTTGTTTAAGGCGCAAGGAGAATGAAAATCTCTCGACACTTCTGGGGAGCAATGACTTCACACTAAATGAAACATTTCTGTAACGTTTAATTTATTTTTTTATCTTCTGAACGAGGAAGACTATAATATTCAAGAAACCTTAGATTACGCAATTACATCACTATTAACAATAACATAATTCAGGCGAAGAGCATGCATACGTCGCAACCTCAGAGAAAACTCATCTCACTTACTAAGAAACTTGATTGTGTTTCACAAACCAATGAAGAATTCAAATAGCGTTTGCAAAAATAAGGCGTACATTACCGACCGCACACAACCTAACACCAGAGCGAACCCGAAGCGGACTCCTGGCGACCGTTTCACTAACAAATCGCAAATCGTAAACGTAAGATAACGTTTACGATTGCTAGAGGTGCACGTAAACGAGCGTTTCACAAAACTTATCGTAAACGTAGCACTTACGACTGGCGAGTTACGACCAACTTATTGGAACTCTTCAGACAAAGGAGGCGTATTTGTATTTGTTTAAGAGCGGGAGAAGCGGAGAGAAAAAGAAAGATCATTAAAATAAAAATATAGAAATAAAAATATATTTCATTATTTGTCTTAGTCCTCAAAAAAAAGAAAGAAAGAGAAAAAAGACAATAAGTTAATGGAAAATACATGTAGATCACTAAAAAAAAATATAATTGCAATTATGCATACAATTTGCCAGTGACTAAAGTTCCTTTCTATAATTATAACTAGGTTCAAATTTTACGTACCAAATATCTTCATTCATTTTTGCATTCTATGTATCTTAATTATCAAGCATAGTCCACAATGGTGTAAAATGTTTTATTTTACTAAAACAAAAAAGAAAGAGAAAAAGAGAAAAAAGACAATAAGTTAATGGAAAATACATGTAGATCACTAAAAAAAAAATATTGCAATATCTATTCTATATGCATACAATTTGCCAGTGACTAAAGTTCCTTTCTATAATTATAACTAGGATCAAATTTTACGTATCAAATATCTTTATTCATTTTTGCATTCTATGTATCTTAATTATAAAGCATAGTCCGAATGGTGTAAAATGTTTTATTGTACTTAAATCTAAATTTGTTTTCTACCTTGCTAACAAATATAACGCACTCGCGGTGAAACGAAACATATATAAAAGTTGTTTTCGTTTCATGTCTTTGTTAGAATTAATTGATACATGTGATACAATTCGGCATGTTTATTATAATTTTAAATATTGCCAAAACTCACACGCATGCATGTTTTTCAAAAATATTTTTAGACATAAATAAGTAAGAAAAGATGTTAGCAAACTATCCTCCGAAATATCTCGCTCTAATCTTAAACATCGAGAAAGTAATTCAGAAAAAAATATTTTACTTTCACAAATTGCAAATTGATCTTATCAAACAAAATTAATTCATTCTAAATATCTAAATTAATTCAAATTGTCTTAAACAAACGCTGATCCACCAACCGGCAAAGCGCTCCTTTTATAGTTTGTATATAAGAACTATGCCCGTAGTAATGGTTTCATAATTTTTAAAGGTGGCAAGTTACCCTAATTTCACCCGAGAGGCAAATTGAAATTGAACAAAATTTAATATTAACACCCCCTCCCCGAAAAAGGAGGGATACATGTACATGTAACTCCCAAGAGTAATCTGAAAAGCAAAGGAAAATTATAAACTGTCCAAATCCTAGAATTTGCCGGTGCCCGAACTTACAGCAACAAAAAGTGGGAGGGGGAGGTATATTAGTTTTCATAAGTTAGAAAGGTTTATTTGATTTTATTTTGACTGACCCATTACCGTCCACGTAACTAAATTTTCATTTTACAGAAACTTGGTTAATTTCACAAATTCATGTATATATGTGCATATTCCCGTGATGATTAATTCATTTAGAAAAGAAACAGTGAGAAATAGAGTATTTTTAGTTTACATTTATTTCTGTGTCATTATTCATGTCTGTAAAGGGGGTGAATGTGCATCTATCTTCTAAGCGATCATATGTATACATATATTCATAAGGCATAATTCGGCATTCGATCTAATTTTAAACTGTATTTTTACTGTTTGATTTTTATGAGAGCAGCATATATTGAGCTTTAAAATATAATTGAAAATTTAAACTATTTCTTATGTAAGTTGTCAAACTATTTTTTTGTAAATTGTAACATTATCTTTTTTTTTACTTTGACAGTGTGATTTTAAGATCGGACTCGGTCTACGCAAAATACTATTGTTGTTTTAAGCAGACAGAAATGTAAGAAAGTGACAAATAACTTAGTTTCTTGCTTATATTTTCGTTTTTTATTTATTTTTTTCATGAAATAACTCGCACGTAAGTATTCTAAGAGTGCCCCTGACCACTCGTAGAGTTACGATCACGTTTAATCGTAACTCGCAAGTCGTAACTCTTAGTGAAACGCACTTACGTGCAACGTTCAAGTTTACGTCTACGTTTACGAGCTACGACTTGTTAGTGAAACGGTCGCCTGGTTCGCTTCCCGGGTTCGCTTGGGGTCCGCTTCGCGTTCGCTTTCAGAAATTTTGGGACCGCTCTGGGTGCGCTTTGGGTGCGCTCCGGGTTCGCTCCGGGTCAGCTCTGGGTCCGCTAGAACAAACCCGGCGTTCGCTTTCTGGGACCGCTTTACGCACTGATGCGTGAAGCGGACCCCGCTTTGATCTCGCCGCCTTGTATATTTAAGGAATGAAACTAATTTCAACTTATGTTATACGATATAACATAACTTGGGGCAGTTTACGCGGCAGTTTACGCTTTATAAACCGCGAAGCGGTTTCGTAGAATCTGAAGTGTTAAAGAAACAGAATTTGTCAATACATGACCTGATCTCTTGACCTAAAAATTAACAGAAATCTTCTTCAGGCCACATGGATTCTCGAGAAATCGTACGGAAACAATTTTTTTTACAGAAAAACAGAAAGACAGACTGACGGACAAAAGGGCGGAGAGACAGACAGAAATCAATACCGACCACTGTCAGTGAAATCGGGGAAGCGAAGAACAAAAAAGAATAAAATTAGAATGACTGGAGTCTTTTTAACAGTATTATGCAATCCTCCGATATTATAAATTGAAGGAAGCAGATTCGCAGAAAAATAGATAACATGCACATTTTATGTGCACAAAGAAACAGTAATATGCATAATAGCTGCTTTAACTCCTTTTCGAAATACAGTATAAAAATGTTATTGTCAGTCTCTTGAATTAATAGGCAACAGTCACAAGATTCCCAAACAAACTTTGTTTCTGAGAAAACAATATAAGTTTGCCAAAAACTGATGTTTTTCAAATGTATGGCGAGCAAAAGATCAGAAGTGTTTGTTATTAAAGGCGATGTCTTATCAAAAGGAATAAACATGTAATACATGAAAGCCAAACCACTGACTGTTCAAAATTTATGGCATAGGTTAAGTTTTTTAAATATAGGTCAAACTCTGAGTTTAATTTTAACAAGTCAAAAATAGTTTTACTCATTGATAGGTTTCGTAACAATGAATATGCATTTCAAAAAATATGGCCTAAGTTAAAGTTTGGTAATTTTTTTGTAATGTCAAACTGCAAGGTCAAGGCCAAAAGGTCAAATTTGGTGATATCCTTAGAAAGGTCTTGTCACAAGAAATACACATAGGAAATATAAAATTCATAGCCCTATAACTCAAAAGTGACTGAACTTAGAGCTTGATCCACTTTGAAAAATTACATCATTTGAACAATTTATGTTAGACAGATTTTTTCTAATGACAATATTTTCTTTGGAAGTTTTGATACCAACAATTTTTACCTTTGACTTTGACCTGTGAGTTAGACTTGGAATTGAGAAACTTTAACCCCCTCAATAAGCTGCAAAACGAAGGCTTCGATATTTAACAAACACATCTTGTTTTTATTTTATTTTTAACAGTTGATACTAATACTTTAATATTCATTTGTGTATTCATTGTGAAAAAGGCCTTTCATTGGGTATAAATATTTTGACTTTTAGCCTTAAAGTTTCATTCATTTTGAAAAATCTTTTTCAATAAGTATAAACCATAAGTAGACGCTTAAGCTTTCATGTTTCAAATGTGTACTCCTTGTGACAATATCTTTCTATATACATGTATGTTACATGTTATAAGTTTTATCATATAATTGTATAATTATATATATATGATCGTCTGTATGAAACATATAATTACAGTGCATGTATTATTACATCATGAACCTATTCCACGTAGTAATTTCTTCAACAAACAATAAATTTACAAATGCGTTGGTGATTACAAGATATCAACAGTCTTTTTTCAAACCAAAATTTTTATAAATTCTGTGGTCGAAAAGTATCTATTTGAGTATCTATTTAATTTAACGTGAATTTATCGTGAATTTGAATAACGATGTTTTCATACAAATTGTTATCCATTTTTCCACACTCGTCGTTATAAGGAAAGCATGGTAGTGTCGCTTAATGAGGGGATTCATACACCTTCATTACACAAAAGCGCTTGCGGTGCTACAAATTTATATCGTTTCAATTGACCTTTGAGCTTGATTTCACTAGTTTTCTTCATATTTGATTGGTCATGTGATCAAGTTCATTCCTTAGTCACTAGGTTATGTCATATTTGGGTTTTATCAAAATGATACACTGCCTTTTTAATGCTATTGTTCATTCTGGGTTTTTTATAGTACAAATTC
Source organism: Saccostrea glomerata (assembly GCA_003671525.1). Lineage (NCBI taxonomy): Eukaryota > Metazoa > Mollusca > Bivalvia > Ostreida > Ostreidae > Saccostrea > Saccostrea glomerata. Next base: position 114,315 of record PRKT01000575.1, on the reverse strand, counting down.
TTGGAATACTTATAAAAAAACAAGTGGTGCATCTACTTGTGGCGCGTATAATGAAAAGCACAAACGCGTTTTTATCTTCCAGATTCAAATATATTTGCTAAAATAGTTTCCTCTCTTTATTGAAAACTTTTATTTGTTTAATTAATCAGTTAACAAATTGACCAAGTTACTTACATAGTTTTATAACAAGTGCAAAAATGCAATTTTACAGTTCAATTTTTCTTTTTTGAAAATTTTTAGAAATATGAGAGTTTTTTTAATCCCGAATTTTTTTCAAAATATTTTCAAGAGTGTATTTTAAAACTTCAAAAATATAACATTTCTTAATTCATCTGCTTTGTAAGGATTTTTTTTAAAAAAAAAGATGGAAGTAAGTTTGATAAGAAAATTCGTTTGTAACAGAGATCAAAAAGCAGTGAATTATTTCATAAAACATCACTAATGAATCATTCAATCAATACTTGATTTAAATGATATTAAAAATAAGTTGTGAATACTGAATTAAAAACGAAACGTGCAAATCCTCTCCGTAAAGGTCGGTCGCACTATTTATTGAAGTTCAAGAAAATAAGATGAAATCGAACCCAAAGTTCAAAGAAAGATAATAGCGAAGATTACAATAAAATTGGATGGAAAATATTTGATAATAACAAATGTGTTAATGAATATACGGTATCTATAAATTGAAAGTAAGTTGTGCTAATAAATGTATTTTGCTAATAAACAAATTTATGTTGATTACATGTAATGGCTATGGTTATTTGTTTTAATATTGAAAGTAAAAATTGTGCGCTTTTACGTGTTTAATATTTGGTATTTTACTAAAGCTTAAAAAATATGCGTTTTGATTAATCCATTTCAGTGGTTTTACATTACATTCACTAAAGACCTCCTTTTATATTAATTTTCTATGTTTAAGGATAGAAATAAAACTTCTTTCACTACCAATTTTTTCACTATTTACAAATTCAACGAATTCCTTATACTGTTATAGCGAATTACGAATATTAATATAGCGAAGTAATTTTATGTCCCAATGACTTTGTTATAACCGAGTTTTATTGTATTACGCCATACATGCAATGGTATGGGCAGAATTAATTACAAGCTCCCATATAAATATTACGGATCCCATCCCCGATGTTAAGGAGGTCTGTGTTTGCTTTGCACCTATTTTGTATTGTTTAATGGACTTTTGATCTGTTGATACTACTTAAATACTGTTTGTTATCTCCATATACGAGGGCATTCAAAAAATACGTAGACAATGCTTCTCATCGTCATATGATTATTACAAAATTATAGATCAACACATTTTCGTAAACATAAACATTTATTTTGTCGAAGTGTGATGTTTCATTCCATTTGATTAAACAGAACTCACGTTAGCCAAAATTAAAAGCAACATGTTTTGTTACCACGGAGCACGGTTAAGCAATATTGTAACGTGAAAAACAACGCTGAGAAAGTTTGTTAAAAGTATACACAGTTTTGTTATTTCAAACACGGTTTATTGCGCCTTCTCCATTCAAAACACATATCCACAATACTTAACACCTGGTTTGCTAACAATTGTACAAATATAGCTTGAATTAGAATGTTACTGTTTTCAAATTCTTTGATTTACCATACAACTTTATTATTTCTGCAACATTGAAGCACACATCACGTTCAATGACGTTCCTAACTCTTTTGACAATATTTTTAACTTTAACCCGTTTCTTTGCAGACAATCCATCGTCCGATTCAAACTCGCTACCACTCAAGAATTGTATATTCAACTTAATAAAATACACAGATTTTATTCATACAGATCCTGATTTATAAGGATTTTTTAAGCTTGTAGAAAAAGTTCCCCGAATGTAAAGTCTAATTTTATTGCTACTTGCTGCTCTGTGACGTCCTCCAACGTCATGGTTTTTTGCCTTTTTTAATCAAGTCCATATGTATTTAGAAGCTGATATCTTTTTAATGGATAGAGATATTACATAACCTGATTTCATTTTAATTAATACAGCAATACTTTATTTAAACATGTAAATTTTATGTCGTTTCAGCTCCATTTATTAGAGGTATAGCTGTAAATACTATAAAGTGAAAATTAGAAAATTACTCAATTTTGACGGTGCTCCGTGACCCCATTTTTGCTGTTCTAAATCCTTAGTAATTTGAATAATTATGAGGATACATTCCAATTTTTTTACTCAAATTATTTGAATCTGTTGTTAAAATATTTGTACCAAATTTGGATATAATATGACGTTAAATAAAAATGTTAGGACAAAAGTCTACGAACTTTTTGAATGACCCTCGTATTTACATTCAGTGTAGTTTTCCTAATGAAATCCATTAGAAATCCACGACATTCAAATTTCTATAACACACGCGAAACCTTGTCACCGCACGTTAGAATACACAGTAAGAACCACATGCATTTTCAATACTCTAGGAACACCAAAATGTAAAATGTTTTATTTCAATTTGAGAAACTATTGAAAAACTATAACCCTGAAAAATTAACGTAATGTGCATAAAGATTTAATTTGTCACTTTTTTTCCTCGCAATGTTTGTTTGCGTTATTTAACTTTGCAACGTCATTTTACGTCATTTGACGTCACAAACGGCTTCTACATCTCTTAATCACGGCAGTTTTGATGGGCGCTAATTTCACATTTGACATTAACGAAATAGGAAATTATGAAAAAGGAAAATCAGAGAATGAAAATATAAGCATTGATTTCATATTTTTGGATGTCTTCGGTCCTATACTTGTCAAAATTTCTAAGTCCCCACTTTTATTGTTTTAAGTATTTAAAAACCTTAACATTAATTAACAAGTTGTTCACAATTTTGACTTAATTTTTTGATGATTGCCTGTTACGGCCAAAAAAAAATTGAAATCGAATGTGTAATTACTCATCCATGTCTCTTTTTAATAAAAAGCATGAAGTGCGAGTTTCATATGTTTTCGGGTGTATCTTCCATTTATTTAAATTGCCATGTGTTCTCCATCTTTAGTTGTTTAGGAAAAACAGAAAAAAACTTGTTTAAAATGCCGTGTATAGACGAATGACAATGTGCAAGTGAAGATGCCATGGTCCAAGCTGGTGGTAGTAAAGGAAAGTTGTATTTCTTCCTTTGTATTTGTTTATTTATGTAAAACCGTTAAAAATACCGTCAGGAAGATGCACAAAGCTTACTTGTATTTCTTATAATCATTAAAAATTGCTAGATTTTCAAGAAATACCACTTAACCACCCTAGAGTTTAATCGGAAATTCATTCAAACCGGAACCTGAAGTGCCTATGGTCAAGGCGTATACACGTACTTCAACGACACATCAACAGGGCTACTAAATAAGAATTACTAACTATTGTGGAAGGAACTTATCTGTACGTGCAATTGCTTTGCACTCATTAAAAATTAATTCAAGTCTCCTTAATTATCCAAATTATTAGAAACAAACTGGAAGAGTGGGGAATGCGTTTAAGAAGACCGTGTGTACTGTAGGATTAATATTGGGTACAAACAATTTCGGTTAGCTTCAATGTCATCCACATCTCAACCCTATATAGCATAATCGGGGACAAGATGGACCAGAGATTGAGCGCTTTTCCAGCAGCAGAATCTGGCGGAAATATAAAGGACGACCTAGTCCATACATGGAATAACCTTTTAGAAAGATTTTTCTTTAATTGTGTGAACTCTTTGAGAAGCAATTGTCTTGATCTTAATTCGTTTGCACGGAGGATAAAAACAGTATTGAACGTTGCGAATTTTTAATTCTAGGGTGCCTTCACTCTTCTGCATTTTGTATTAAAGTCCTTCAATATAATTAGATTAAGTGAAAAAAAAAATATTTTGCTTCTTTTTATCCTGTATAGTTTTCAATTTATATTGTGTGAATTATTTAATATAAAAGCAGTGTAAAACAAAAACTTACCTGGGGACTTAGAAATTTTGATTAGTATATATAACACACCTGGCCGTGCCGACAAATTATCATACCGCGTTAACGCGAGGTATTCAATTTGTCGGCACGGCCAGGTGTGTTATAGGACCGAAGACATCCAAAAATATAAATTCAATGCTTATATGTTTCCCTCAAAATGATCCTTTATCAAGTTAATTATTTATTACTCGATCCTAAGGCCGACTCTTACGAATCACATTTTTCAGGATATTGCGAAAATGTACATATTGAGCGCGCGAATTTTTTTTTCAACATAGGCACACACCCTTGTAGCTGATGCTTTTCACGCTAATTTTTATTCATCACTTACAAAATTAATTCTCTACATCTTTTTGTATTTGATTGATTATGACAAGGAGCAAACAGGTGATGTGAACAGTCGGCAGGGGATCATTATTCCTCCATGGCACCTGATCCCACCTCTGATGATTTTAAGGATATGTATCTAATTACTCTTGATTAATATTGTTTTAATTGTTTTTTAAGCTTGATTTATGTTATTTGTCTTCTTTTTATCAGATCTATTAGTTTTTTCCCCTGAAGTCAAGTTTTGACATGTTTATACCATAAAAGTGCAAGAGACTCTCACTAATTATGGCACATTCATTGATTATTTATATTAATCACTTGGCAAATATCCTAGAGAAAATTCAAATATTACATGAAAATTAACAATGATGGCACCTATCATCCTTGTTTGACTTAAATATTATACGTAAAACCCATTTTTTAAGCTGCATTAAGAAAGTTTCCTGTGAAGTCAAACATTACCAATAATACGGAAAACAACTGGAATTCGTTTAGATACGAGAAAAAAAATTGGTTTCTTTTTGTAAGACAGAGAAAATCATTCCTCGTGGGTGAGTTTACAAAATATATTATTTACTATTGTTCTTGTTTTTGCTCTATTGTCAAAATAAATTTTGCTTAACGAAGGAATAACAAATAAATTTCTTTGCATAAAAATGATAAGCTTTTATAATTAAAAAATATTCCTGCTTTCACTGAATGTGGGGGATAGATATTAATTTTGGTCCGTCTGTCCGTCTGTCATCTGTATCTCTGGAACATTTTCGTTTCTGCAATATATCTCGAAAGGCCTTTGAACCTGTGCAATAAAATGTAAAAAAAA
>PRKT01000575.1:60751-109130 GCA_003671525.1 Saccostrea glomerata | reverse complement strand
AAGAAAAGAAAAAGAAAACTCCATATATCCTAAAAAAAACCCAGTTGGTTTCAAAGTAATTACCCAATGCCATTGTCATAAATGTTGTCTGTTTTAACACTTTATCTGTCGAGCAATATCTCAAGAAGAATTCAAGCTTTGCGACGAAATTATGTAACACAATTATTTAGAAAAATGCTCATTGTTTTTGAGGTTAAAAATTTGAGGTCAGTGAAAGGTAAAGGTCAAGGTCACAAATTTACACAATCTGCTAGTGTGTAAAACTTTTATTTACGAGCATATCAAGAAGCTTTTGAGCTTTTGCAATGAAATGTTATCTTTAAACTCCTGCTACTCTTAATGCATTCTGTCCCCCTGACCCAATTACACACTCGCCTCTAGATCACTTTTTCATAAGCATGGGACAATTGCTTGTTCTTCCAGTTATGGCACGATGGCCATTTGTCAAGGATTTCAGGTTCCATTAAAAATAGAGTATTATTATAAATCAGATGTGAAATATGAAGATAGCGAACACTGATGAATCTCTTAAATAAATCTTAAACAAGCATTCCTCGAAACACCAGATGTGGGATCAGGTGCCTTAAACAAGGTAAAACACAGATCTCTCTAAACACCAGATGTAGAATTAGGTGCCTAGGAAGACTTTATATGTCTATATTTAGATTAGAAGCTATGATATAATGTTATCAACAAATTCAGACGACTAGTTGTATTAACACATTATATCGAGGCCATTTTAACGACCTTATAATTTACATAAATATGACTGCAAAAAGAATTGTTTTAATCAATTAATTTTTCAGTAACTTGCCTAGATATAAAAAAGAATTATCTTACATAAGGTATGAACTTGCCTATCGAATCAGCTGGGTGATATAAACACCATATGCAGATAATTAGGAAATAAGAAGAACATGAATTAAAATGATGATTTTATCATACCCTGTGGAAGAAATTCATTAGATCAAAATCAAATATACTAAGGAAGAGGAAAAAATTTCAAAATGTTCTTCTGTGGAAGGATTTTTCATAGAGGAACTTTGTTATCCTATTGAAAATTTTAATTTCCCTTAATTCCAGAATTCCAGTCAATTTTTATCTTAATAGGCATTTACTTTATATGCAAATTTTTTTATTGGCTTGATCTACTTTCAATTCAAACTATCTTTAAATTATGTTGATTTTGGATTATGTAATCTTTGAAAACAATTTTGTTTGAACCAATATATAAGCTGTGCATTATTCTCGGAGAGGCAGGGGTATTAACTGAGTTTTGTGAAAAGAAATATATTAAGATAATAATGAAATGAATTCAAAAGTCAATTTAACAAAACAAAAAAAAGAGCAGAGCAAACACCGGACTTCCAAAATATCAGGTGGAATCAGGTACAAATGTGTAGTGAGCATCCCCTGTCGACCGGTCACACCCGTCGTCTGTTCCTTGTAAGGATCAGGAAATAACAGAAAAAATCGTCGAAAAACTCGGTTGTAAATAAGGGCCTACATATCCGTCTAAAACGTCAGTCAGCAATTTAACCAATGGTTTATTGTATTTCCTGACGCGGTCATTGTATTGACCAAAGAACTTGAAAGGATGACTGATGGTGGCAAAGATTTAGATACTAGTAAGTATTTTAAATATACATGATACATTTTGCTTCTAGAAGAAATAACAAATTTTAAATACATGTTTATCCGTTAAAATTTTAATATTACTTTTTCGAAACATGTTTTCATGCATGCATTCATTCATTCGTTCTTTATTTCCTCCATTTGGAGATTTGAATTACAACACATCAATTACAACATATATACATCAATGAGAAGTAAAGAAGATAAATATATATATATATGTATAGAACAGGTATATACAGTTTGTATACGCTGTATGAATTACAATTATGAATTGTAATCATGAATGTAGTTATGAATTACAAATACAATTACCTTGTGCAAATACAATTTATCATTGAGTCAAATGCTGACTGATTTTTTTTCATTCTAATTGTTAGTTCATTGTCTAGACACTGAATTGACGACTGATTTTCAGTTATTTCCCGATCATAACAAGTGTGATTTATCTGCAGTGGATGATCACTCCCCCATCTCTCCTGATCCTACCTTTTTGAGGTCCGTGATTGCTCTTCTTTTATTTTGTATTGTTTTTATGAACTTTTGATCTTCAGTAATGTTAATTATCCTCATATGATTCATACAAAATAAAACCCTTTATCCTCTAGATTCACTAACATTTTGTATATTTCAATCGTATGTCCGTTTATCTGTCTGTAATTTTGACCGTTTGAAACTCTTAAGATTTCGGACACTAGCCTAAAAAGACAGTGTTTGAAATGTACTACTTGTGTTCTACAAGAACACCCCAATTGATTTTGAGGTGCAAAAATAAAGGTGAGAGATCATGGTGAAATAAATACAGGTTCTAGCTGTGTGTGACATTTTTATAGCTTAAAGAATCTTATGGACATATGAAAATGAATTTCCCGATTTCCCTCCCAATAACAATGAGTGTTCTAAAATATTGCTTGGCCTGTTATAAGATAGAGAACGAGATTAATAACAATTCTACTAGAGAAAAAGACTGCGGACGTTCCCCGAATGTGTTGCTGTAATTTATCTATACAGTGTTTTGCAATCAGCTATTTATAGCTATATGACGTCTCAACCGCTCAAATATGACGTCATATATTCTAAAACTGAATTACAAAAGAAACGTGGGCAAAGGGAAAACCAAAGAAAATGTTATCAAGAGTCAAAATCAGCAAGCATCGAGCATTTAGTTAAAAAAATGTGGAATGTGGCATAGAAACAGATTTGGTTAAAACTCATATATAAATTTTCAGAACAAAGGGTATAATAGAAAAAAAGCAAGCCAAAAATAATTTTTCGCATTGTTGTTATGGAAACCACGCGCCTTTCAAATTGCGTGTTTTGTACTTTATCATGACACTTGAATTTATGGTTAAACAAATATTTTTTATTACTAGTCATTAATAAAAGCTTTTTAAATTATTATTCTATTTATCTAAAAATACTCTATTTTAACAACTGTTGATTATTGAAATTCTCTTCACCTTTTGATAAATAAAACTAGTTTTGGAGGTTCATTTTGATTTTAAAAAACAGCAAATTTGCAGAACTCTATAAGAAATCTACAACCACATTAAAGCTTATCAACATAAAATATATATACTGAAAGGAAAAAGAAACGCAGGGTAGCATAATATTCGAAAACTTTTTGACCGCATGACCGAAAATTACGAAAATTGGTCAGATGAGAAATTAAGTTACTTTGCACCTAAATCGGTGTTCAGAATCATTCAACCGTAAAATGTATGACGTCACGTAGGGAATACGCTAAAAAGCCCAAAACACGTGCAATTTGATGACGGCGAGTTTGTCAACAAATCTTGATGCACCATTTGATGCACCTGAGGTATACACATTATTTTTCAATATTTAGAGACGTTGTGAATTTCTTGCAATCTTTGTACAGTTTACGGAGGTTCAATGGGGTCTGATTTTCGATTTGCCTAATTAATGAACGAGGCAACAACGGTTATCCAAGCAGTTTCTTGTAAATTTTCCCCCATAAAACTTGTTACCCGTTGTCAGAGAGGGCCTGGAATGGTTTTCAATCAACCGTGACGATGACGTTAACGCGAAACGGAGTCATGTTACGAGCGGGTTATTCGTCCTGCCACCTCTTAAATCGCAGTCCTAATACCACAAAAACCGCCTTTTATACAGTAGACTATTATAATCATTACATTCACACAAAAAATGAAAGAAAACAATTCTGCAATTTGATTATTTGAGGATGTCAACTTACTGTTGTGTTCCTCTCACTCGCGCATGCGCGCGTCGCATGACTAATTTTTTGGCGTGGTTACCCATGCCCAATGTAGCCAGGGTTTGAAAGATACTCACTCTGATGAATTCCATGCAAAGGAGAAATAACGCTCATGACAGATGTGCAGGAGAGACATTGAAGATAATTAGAGTTTTCGATTTTCACTTTTGGGGGGTACCGGCATATGAGCTTCAATAACTCAAGAATTATTAGACAAAATCAAATGAGATTTTGGTTTTATCTTTTTGAAAGATGATTTTAAAAGTTAGTTAGGAATACTGATAAAAATTGAAAGAAAAATAAATTTAATTCACCTCAAAAGTTTACCCTGCGTTTCTTTTTCCTATAATATTAAACAGTATTTGTCCTAGAAGAATCAAGAAAAAAATCTGCAGGCAACTAAAGCATTTATATATGATAACTGATTTAAATCCATAATTTTCTGTCTTTTTTGCTTCAAATTACCTCCCTTTGGTATAGCTCTCTAACATAGGAGGAATAAACGGTAGTTTGCTTACATTGTTTTCAATAACAGTGTACAGAAGACTAGAAGAAAATTACAAACTTGGAGCAGTCTGAGCCTCAGTTTTGGCGTTTTCATGAGTCTTAATTACGGTTAGTGACTGAATTTTTTTTTACAATTTATCATTACAACAGTTTCCGAAGAATGTATAACAAAAATTAACCATGCAGGAAAATATGTAACACTTGGCAAGTGTTTTTTTTTTTTTTTTTTTGCACATTTCAATTTAATTCTGATTGATTATATATGTTAGCATTACTTTGGAATTTTATAACTAAAAAGAAAAGATTATGCATGGCCTGAGGAACCAAGAGGAGGGGGTATGCCCCTTCCCCCTCCCCGATAATATTACCGATATTAAACTATAATATGATAAAATGAAATTAAATTCCCCAACTTAGATTGTTTCTGCGGGCCGAACGTGAAAAAGTTGGTCATGATCAGTTACATAACTGTATCCCAAATTATAAAGTTTAATTTGAATTTAGTTTAATTTTGATTTGTTGTATTCACAGCATGTGTGTAACCAAGTCACTCACCAGCTATAATGATTATAACTTGAGTGATGGTCGGGTAAATAAAACTTCTGTATATAGTAATAGCTATCTTTATTTACCATTTAAGATAATACCTGCTTTTTACATGAAAAATTATGAATTTATGAAAATCAACACTATTATGAAATATTTGTAAAATGGAATTACTTTTGTTATGAAGTCGTAAAAAAGAAAAAGGGGCAGGGGGTTAACTCTGTACTTAATATATTTTAGTTTAGGAAAGGGGATTACCTTGGAAGTATTGTGATACAGACAAGTATATAATTTAGTGGACTAGTGGTAACTGAATTGTATATATACCACAGTAAAATAATAAATTTAAAAAAAGGTTTTTGCTGATGTCATCCAGTGTTTAGTTATGAAAGAAAATTCATATTCAGCTAACATTTTAACCGGTACCACTGAACTAATTTAAGTCAACTACACTGTAGGTTCAAATAATAAGCATCATTAGAATTACAGCACATAAATTTTTGAAAAGAATTTCTATACTCTATTTTTTCTTGGGGGGGGGGGGTGTTATTGGAAAACCACAATTTAGAGTTTTGACAAAACCTAGAACCAATTGACCTTCTTATTACAAGTTTATAAATTTAAAGAATATCTAAAATCAATACCGTCTCAACTTTGTGTTGTATACTTCTGTTTTTAGAATGAAATTCGCCACTTTGAAGCCAAACTCGGAAAGAAGCAGAAACAGAATTGGATGAGCTGATATAGAATTAGACAGGAAAAACGTGTAAGTAATACATTTAGTAAAAACGTTAACTTTTTAAAATAAAATGATAAACTTAACCATTGAGATCTCTTGGAATTTAATTGATTCAATAAACATGCTTTGCATTCATCATCATTGCTCAAGCTCAACTAGAAATGGTTCTTAGTAAGTATCTGAAGGCAAAGCTGTATAATATTATTACATTTTAATTTTATCACTTTTTCAGATTATCATTATGAGAATACATCATTACAGTACAGACCATCGATGCTGGAAGTGAGTGGACAGTGTTACCGGAGACTCAGGGATCCAAAAAATAGATCCATAAATTGTACAGTGTATTCATGAAAGTGGATCATATAAAAATGTTCAATCCAAAAGTAACATTCTTTGTTTGTCTGTTAGCATTTTTTTATTGATGTAAATCTAACAAGCTAATTCAGAGAATTTGTGTCCCCAGCTTAGGGAAAAAGTAAACCATGCGCAGTTCGTGGCGGGGGTGGGGGTGGGCGGGTCGGATCCCCCTAATTAAATTTGTAGAATTTTTAAATGTATACTAGTACATGTATACTGAAGCAAATAAAATATGTCAATATTGATACAATTATTTGATTATGTGTATAGAAGATTCTTTTTATGTGGATTATTTATCACAACGTAATGATGATTTTATGAGTTTGTACAAGCTAGACCTCATAATTTTTTTCATTTCACATGCTGAATACTATCATTTAGTAAAAAGAAGAATTTCGGAAAAGAAAAAAATGATCGTCCGAGAATCGAGCCCGTGACCTCTTGCATGTGAAGTGGGAGACATGCCACTGCGCCACGGAACTGCTGTACAATTTCGACAATTATATGCAAATATGAAGTCACATACATGTATATATTCACGTTTGATATCGTCAAAAATTTACACAAAACATGGTGTCTAATTCAACCTTTTATTAAACAGTTTTGGTAGATGATCTTGTTAGGGGTTATCTATATGTCATATCTATATAATTTTGCTAGTGCAGATATACATACCAAAAATGACTATGACAAATACTCAAGTCATAGGTAGTAAAACCGTTGTGTTGAGCACAAACTTCCAATTTCCCTTCATTCGAAGTTAAATATGTAAATGTGCCAAACTCATATAGTACACTTTTACTGCAGTGACCTTTGAAAAAGCTATGTCCTTGAGTCAAGGGCAAACATGTTCAAATGAATTTTGGTCAAGGTAATGACAAACCTACAGCTTAAAAATAATTCCCAAGATGAAACCAAGTCTTTTCATTAGAATGTTACAGAATGGGCAAAGGTTCCCCCCCCCCCCCCCCCCCCCCCCCCCTTTTCCAAGTTTCGTTTGTGAGGAATATAAAATTTTGAAATTGAATGTGTATTTATTTATTAACAATAGTAAAGTTATGAGTATGCTTTGATCAGAACCAGTATGGCCAATATAATGGACACTGAACATGTATTCAAATTACCCCCACCTCTTCAAAAAATCTTATAAATGCCAGATTTTCTCACATTTTAACCATTTGTATTTTTTTTCTGCTAAAGTTGCCTGCAAATTTTATTGTATAGATATGACATATAGATAACCGCTAACAAGATCATACCATTCATTTTTCCAGCAGTGGTTGTAGATTTTGTGAATAAAGTGATAAACATATGTAACTTTTTTCAAAATTAATAAGCATTGACGCCATGTTCTTTTCCCGTTGTCATGGCAACAATATCACTACAGGAATTTTGTTTTTCCTATTTTTGGAGAATAAAGTAATTCCATCTTTTAACAAATAAAGTAACCAAAATACCTTATCTTATCACGTTCAGAAAAAAATATTCGTAGAAAAATGTCTAAAAATCATTGATTTTCATAAGGATTTATGAACCCGTTGCTAAGGAAATGAATTTCCTTGGATACCAGTCCCTTCATACGTTCGAAACAGATTTTGATTGTGTTTTAGCATTAGGTAAGACAAAATCTTTCATATACCAAAAGCTTTTGAAAAAATAAAATTTTGACTTTCCATTCAATGCTCGATGCTTGCTGATTTTGACTCTTAATAGAAAATTCAATGTTTTGACGTTGAATATTGAATTTATTTCACTCGTGAGGTAGGATGTTTTGATATTTTCTCTTGTGCTTCACACTCGTGAAATATAAAAAATCCTGTCCAAATCGTGAAATTAATTCCATATTGAACAATAAATCATTGAATATCCTATATTTATTTCATATAACAGTTTTCATCTAAGAAAATATCTAAGCTAGCTATGAGGTTTGTTTTTAAATTAAGATTTATCATCAGATTTCCAGGGTAGAAGATCGACGGCTAAGGTAAGATATTTATAAATCCGTATGATTTCGTAAAATGCCTCTGAGACTTTCCAATGTAAAAGGTGATTGATCTCAAATAAATATATCACAACTCCCTTTTGCCTGAAAAAGACTCTATTGATTTTGATATCAAAAGTTCAAATACCAAGTCAGAAATTCATGTGTTTCAACAATGGGTTTTCAGAAAATAACTGAACTTCTCTTTGAGCTTTTCTATGCAGTTATACTTCATAACTAAAATCTTTTGGTTATTAAGTTTGAAGGTCATAGGTCGCAAATTTGAACAGTGCGAAAAATAGTTTCAGATGATAACTTCAGTATTTTCTTTCCAAAGACCTTTATTGAGTTAAATGCAAAAGACCAGGATGATAAATTTATATCTTACATGGAATATTTTCTTGGTGATTACTCTATTTCTCAATGAAATTTTAAACCTTTACTCAATATAATTTTTAAAAGAATATTGAATATTAAGGCCAAAAGATCAAATTCCGATCATAGAAGGTTATATACAAGTACATGTATTGCAAACAGAATGTTCAGAGATTATATAGACAACAAAGGAAGTCATATATTTTTTAAAATAAAGTTTCCATAACACAGACTCACAGAACGAATTCTCCTTTTCATGTAATAGTATACGGAGCAAGAGACATGAAAACATGGACGTTGCTTGTTTTGTTTCACAATTTAAGGATCTGCAGAACAGAAGCAAGTCCAGGTAAGCACAAACATAAGTAATGCCTTATAAATATCTTATTTATGTTTATAACTATATATCAACATTTGTATTTCATTTAATATCTTATTTTTTCTCTTATGATCATGGTCTATATTTGATTGTAAAATATCCATCTGGTATGGAACATAAAGAAAACACATGCTTAAAAAAATTCTTTCATTACAATGATTATTTTTAATCTGTACAAGAAAACAATGATCGAATTATTGATTGATTGATTGAATATATGTTGTTTAACCTAAATAACGAGAATTTTTCACTCAAATAGAGATGTCACCGTATGCCGGTGAAGAGCTACAAATTTTGTCCCATAATCGGCACACAGGACCATTGAGCAGTAAAGGATCTTTTATGTGCAAGAACCTACTGTGACAATGGACCTCGGCTTTACGGTCTCATCCGAAAGGCCAGTCTCTACGTCCTACAGTGAATTACGAAACCGCGACGAAAATATCAACTCCTTACTTCGCGACTCTAAAGCAGACGCACAATCTAATTATTGATATTTTTAAAAACAATAATGAATCAATTGTAAAAATATAGTATATATATCTTTATAACACTTTTTACCAGCAAACACTTTCTTTTAGTGGGCGTGTCCATCTCCTAGTTATCATGAAAAATATATAGAGATAAAGAACGGTTTTCAAGATCTAAAGTCTATAAACATTGCTTAACAGAAGGAGGGCAAACACGGACCTCCGAAACATCGGAGCTAGGATTTGGTGCCATAGAGCAGTAAGCATCCCCTGCCGACCTGTTACACCCGTCTTGTGCTACTTGTCATGGTTGAAAGAAAACGGAAAAATCCGTCGTCAATTCAGTGTATAAATAAAGGACTAACAATTAATATGAAAAACGCCAGTCAGCATTTTACTCAACGATGAATTGTGTTTGTTTACAAGATCATTGTATCGAACCATAGAACTAACAAAATGATGACTTTAAGTGAGAATGCTGATATGTTTGTTTCTGAAACTTGTTTGTCAATAATTTACATCGTTATAGAAATTGTTCATACATATACGTTGATAATGATTCTCCGTATCGAATCAATTAAGATATGAACTCCATATGCAGGTGATAAAGGTATAATGCTGCATAAGTAAGGGATGTTGACGACTCTGAAATTAAAGTCATTATTTTATCAAAGAAATGATTGATAGATTAGCATAAACGCCCCTTTTTAAGTAAAATATCCAAATATGAAACAGATGTGTCAGCTTCAGTGGTATCTTTTTTCTTTTTACTCAAGCATACCGAGATATATCGTATCGATATAAAAATGGAAGTTCCCATTATTAATTAACAATAAGTCGATATATTTAAATGTCGAGTAGAATACCACAGCAAGTCTTATCTTCTATTCACGGATAAGATATTGCAAAAATTATGCTTCCTATGAATAAAAAATATGTCTGCTAATAAGAGGGCAGCTTGGGTACACAAGGGAATAGAGTGATGGAAGACCTGGTCTCCCCCAGAAAACCACATAGATATTGTCAATCCAAAACTCAAGCATCCTGTAAGTGTCAACTTCAGAGTACTTGTGTGTACAATCAGAATGTGTTTTTTTCAGCAAAACTATTTTGCAAAAGACCAATGACAAGCTTAAGGTAAGCAAAGAAGTCGGTTCACTTTATGCATAAAATGGCCCTGCAGATAAACCAATTAATTGATCAACACTTAATTTTCCATTTGAAGCATTAAAATTAAATATAGACTTAGTCCCTTCATATCGTATTAAAAAATTTCTCCTTAAAGTCAAGGTCTTGGAGACTTGGCTATAAGAAATTGCAAAGTTCTTGAATTTCTAGGTAAACAGGTATAATCGAGTACTTTAGGGGAAGAAAAATAATATGATTGCACTCTGTGATATAAAAATTAAAACGTTTTTTTTTTTTTTTTATAATTCTCAAAAACAGTTTTATCATTTACTAGTTGCGTATTTTCGATCAGAGGTTGCACTCTATATTAAATATTGAAAAATACCTATAAAAAATTGCCATTTTGTACACTTATTCATGATCAGAATATGAAGAAATTGACGTAATTCATGGCGTCATAATGCATTGACTAGCCAGAAAATTACGTCATTTTTGGTGAATACGCAGTCACCAAAAATCTAAGTGATATTCAATGTATTTTTAGCTAAAACTATGGAGTTTCAGATTTTAAAGAAATACACAGGTCTAAATAAGGCAAAGGTGAACCTTGTTCTTTACGAGTTCCATTTTTATTGAAAAAGCAGCTGTCAATGATATCAAAAAGCCAGGACTTTAATTAATCATGAGGAGTGGTTGTTAATAAAGTTGAAAATTCGTAATTTTTAAGCTGTTAATGTAGGTAAAATTTTGTGATTTTAAATTGTCCAAAAGTTGCTTATAAATTTTAATTATCTACATCTGGTTCAAATAACTTTTTGAATATATAGTTACACAGTGCTCTTGAAGATTCTCTTTCACAACGGTTAGGATCTAAGTTGGAGAAAAGAATGAGGCTTTGTTGAGCATATACTGTAACCAGATATGTATATATGTTTGTAAAGTGCATTTTTCAGCAGGAAGCCTGATGGTCAAATTGCTGACCTGAGTTACTTTGGCCATTCTGTCATTTAACAGATTACATACTGTGTAATACTTTTTTGACCTTGACAAGTCCAAAGGGTGTTAATGCGAACAATTTAGAAATATACACTACCCCAGGATACTTGACGAGCCCAAAACGTCATGATTGAACAATTTAGAATATTCACTACCCCAGGATGCTTAAACATAGGTTTCAGCTTTTTTGGTCAAGTGGTTATTGGAAACATATTTTTAATGTGTTCCCCTTACTTGTATATTTCCCTAGTGGTTCTTGAAAGAAAGGGTTTTTAAAAAAATTTCCTTTATATTTCTTTTGTGAAAGTTTGATTCCTTATTGTGGCGCCGCCCTACCCCCGGGAGTCATGATTTGAACAGTTTAGATTCCACACTACTCTATGATCCTTCCACATGTACTTAAGATTTTCTTGCATTAAGAGATTCTTGAGAAGAAGATTTTAAAAGCTTTTTCCTATACACTTCAATGGAAAACTTGCATTTCCCATTATGGCCCCGCCCGACCCCCAGAGGTGATTTGAACAATTTTATTTCAAGACTACCCCATGTCCCTTCCACATTAGTTTTAGTTTTCTGTTCTAGAAGTTCTTAAAAAGATTTTAAAAGTTTTTTCCCCATATACTTTAATGTAAAAATTGGATTCCCTATTCTGACCCTGCCTGACCCCTGAGGGTCATGATTTAAACATTTTAGAACCTACACTACCCCAAGTTGCTTCCGCATAAGTTTCAATTTTTCGGGCTCGGTGGTTCTTGAGAAAATTTTTTGATGACGCCACCTTATTTTTGCATTTTCTTAGTTTTCTACCCTTGGAAGGGAACTTCTCTCTTTTTTTTTTTTACAATTTAAATTTCCCTTCGCCCAAGGATCCGACCGATTAACCGGTTAGTCGTATCAAGATATACATTATGACATTTCTTTCATATACACAAAAACGCTAAAAAGACGTTAGAAGTTACATTTTGTTTATTATTTTGATCGGGGAATTTTATGTGCATAACGGTACATATATTTTATTTCAATTTCAATAGAGAAGAGAAAATTAAGAAAATCATGAATCTTGCTTGAGAAATCAGACCAGGGATAACATTCAAACGCAGATGTTAAAGAAGTTAATTCTGCGTTGGCACAATAATCAGAACTAGCCTATGTCTGAAATCTTGCATTCTGTACAATTTACAAAGTTCTTTATATTGATATTTAATATATAATGGCAAAAATAGACATGCTATGATTAAAAGTGCTTAACAGTGTTGTTTTTTAAAATCATAAAAAAAATCACAGGATTTGAACATATTTTATTGTATATACTTAACAACTGGGATTAGGCAAAATCTCAGGACTATCTGGGTAACGGCATTATGCCATAAAAATAGTAATTAACACTCTACGAATTGACCAATTACCCTGCGATCTCAATCTGGAGAGGTGTAATTACCTCCAAATATTCTTAATCATAAGATGTGTAAATCACCAAATAAAGATCTATGCAGCGCTTCCTTTATAAATAATAATAAAAAAAATATTAGAGACAACGTTTTGGCCCCTCTGGATCCTTTGTTTTAGGGGCCAGCCCTTTTTCTTGGATATCATTTGAAAGATCATGCAATTCTACACTTCTTTTGTTCTATATGTCTTAACAAAATATTTCTAGGTATAAAGATATCTTCGAAAAAGTGTTAAAAACTTTGAAATTCGTGATACGTCTATTTTCGGGCCATAGCGAGCGCCGACGTGCGGCACTTCCAATAAAAATGAAATACGTTATACATATCTACAGACTTTGGTCTATTATATCTGAAAGTTTCATGTTTCTATCTTGAGCCATTATTGAGAAAGTCTGCGGACAACCAGACCCTTCAAAAATCATAAAATCGACAATATCTCCAAACCGGAAGTGACGTCATCAAATCAGAAAAAAATGCATAAGGCTCAAGTAATGTAACATAAGTCCTGAAAGTTTCATGGAAATCCATCAAGCCGTATTTGAGAAATCGCGTGCACAAAATCGGTAAGAAAAAAAAGAATAATAAAAGTGAAAAAGAAACCTAAGAATAACAGTAAGGTCCCGTTAAATTCTAGAGATCGAGAGTCACCTATTCTTTATTTTTTTTTTGAACGAAGGAAATCGAAAGCTTAGGGGTTTAATAGTGTTCTAGAGTTTCCCTGTGCTGAAGTTGCATGAAAAATATACTTTTACTGCCCTTCAGCTGAAAGTAAGCAGATTATTCTTTTCATTAGTTGATTGCGACTTTGAGAAGGATTTATGTGGATGGGAAGTATACACTGGGGAATATGAAGACGTTGCCATGTGTCGTAACAGAATAACTTTAACAGATTGTCTTTCGTGGTTTCATTTTGCAAACTTTGATATTCGGGAAAGCATGCCATGGACCAGGATAAAGCCCGAAGACATAAAGAATTTTACCTCTATCAAAGGTTAACAACATTTGCAATTAAATATATATTTGTCAGAAAGCATTTTATATTGTTTAATATTTATTTATTTATAAATTTAATTTTGACATACATTCCTAACACAATATTTGTGATGTTGTACATTCTTCTTTCTTTTCTTGCAGAAGTCCATTGTTATTTTATTCTTCATATGAAAATATATGGAGAAAGCAAACTGTACTTACTTAATCCATGTGGCACATACGGCAGCCACACAGTCCTTTTACCCAACCCTATCCTTTGCTTTTCTTTCTATTTCCAAATCAGCACTATTTATTTCAGCTCTTTCTCTGTTGTTCATCGTGTGTTATTTTTGGCCTGTCTTCTTTTCTCTTGCTGTCGACCAATCTCCACTTTCTTCATACGATTTCCACCATAATGTCTTCCTGTCCTGATATCTTTCTAAGTTCGTTGTTGGACACTACTTTTGGCCATATTATCTTAAATATGGTCCGTAGGTAACGATTAGCAAACACTCTCAGTTTCCTTGAGAGAACTTTCTGGAGCTTCCAGCATTCTGATCCATATAATAGTACTGATTTTACAGTACTATTGTTGATTCTTAGCTTTGTCTTCATGGTTATGTTAAAACTGGTTTTAAGATGGCAAACACATGACGGGCTTTATTGATTCTTCATGTAATGTCCTCGTCTCTCTGTTTTGGTAGTTTTGTAATTGGTCCATTTTTCCTCTCTGTTGGTACCATGTTTGTTGTCCAAATATCTTGGAATAGATTATATATAACCTTTTATATTGCTTCAATTTCCACTTTAAGTAATTAAGCAAACTGTATTCAAGCTCAAAAAGTTCATTTCAAAAAATGATAATATACATTTCTGTAGTAAGCTACACTTGGTTCATTGCTAAACCTCTCGGTTATATAAGTTTTTGTTTAAAAAAATCTTAACGTTTTTTCAGTCATTTCATCGATGCCATTTAGTTCAACGTCATTTTCAGTTATTGTTTTGTAAATTGTTTGTTTGGATTATTTCAAAATTCAACATTTTTTTTTTTTTTTTTACAATTGAAGTATATATAAAGTTTGAATATTGAAACAAGCACAGTTAGTCAATATAAAACGCACTGCGAAAAATCAAAAGATCTGTACATGTTTTGTCAACTCTATAATAGAAAAAAACCATGTTATCTATGTCTTACCTAATTTAAAAAATCATCATTAAATAAGTTTTTGTAAATATAATCATTATTGAATAAACTTCAGTAACTGCATTTTTGAATGCACGAAGATTCTAACACTTGCATAATAAACCTGTATTCTTTTTCATGTTTCAAGGAGTTTATCTGAAGAGTTCGGCTGTTATGTCATCAGCAAACACAGCACTAATGTCTCCTCTATTCATACGTGGTGAAATGGACCCCCCGAGTACACATTTTGTACAAAATTTTTATTTGTTGAGTAAAGAGGTGCCATGGAGTCATGCTATCCAATGCTTTCATTATTCGTATATGCTATATGGAAATGCTGCATTGGTTGTGGCTTATGTACCAAATGATAGCGATGTACATAAAATACTTAGCAGGGATGTCGATGAAAATAGTGATGTCAGTCTCTACAGGAAACACACAGTCGAAAAGTATTTCCAGAGGATGTCTATTAACCTGCCAGTGAAAATGAAATATAAGGTATTATAAGCAACTTAATTAATTTCAGATTTTGCAGTGACGTTACGTCAGAAATTGCTACTTACAAGAAATAATAATTTTAATTCGTTCTCAGGTAACATTTCTTATATTGTTCTGATATTAAACATGTGGTGTTAAATATTGAATTAAAGGATTCTACCTCTTCAAAGTAATTTACAAAAAGAATTTTTTTTTTATTCCAAATGTATCTATACATTGGCAGTACATTAAACATGCAAATAATGTTGATTTTTACTTGTCCCGTTGTTACAGAGAAATTTCTACAACATAGATATTTCTCGAAAAAAAAGAGTACACTTTCGCACTCTAACAATCTCTGTTTAGTAGGACCGCCGCTCTGACTTTTATCATTTTTAACCAATGAAAATTATCTTTACTTTTTCAGAATACTGTTGCGTCACATTACCCATAATGCGTTATCATTGCACGCATCACTAGATTGTAGAACACACATCAAAATATTTTGAATATATACTGAAAAGAAAAAAAAACGCATAATGAACTTTTAAATAAAATTAAAACTTTTATTTCCAATATGTTTTACAGTATTGTTATCGAACATTTTAATTCAAATTTAAACAAGTAACCGACATCTTGTATGAACTTGACTGATGATTCCTGAGTTATTGAAATTGATATGTCGATACCCCCAAAAATTAAAATAAAAATTCTCATCATCTCCCTTTCGCATGAGTAACAGCCTTGACTTTCTTGTGCATTGAGTTCACCAGAGCATTTATCTTTCTCAAGGATTATCATTCAAGCCTTCCGACGGAAGTCTTAATGATTGAGGGTACCTGTATTATTCCAAAGCCAACAAATCCCCCGCCAAGTTGTCCCACGAATTTTTGATTTAGGATAAAATTTACAGAATCTAGCTGATTTGGTACACGTGGATGTTTGTAAGGAAGTATCGACAAACACTGGCTACATTTTCACAGCATGAATATGCTAAAAGCAATACGCATACGACGCGTACGTGCGCGTGTGAGAGTAAAATCGACGTCAAGTTGCTAAGCTTGCGTACCAAATTAGAGCAGATAGTTTTTGTCAGAATTAGGGTGAAAATATGAGTTGGATTGCCTGCCGTAAAAATATCTGTTTCAGTGATAATGACTTAACAATAACCGAGGTAGCATGATGAAAAGCTCTATCTTGATGTGACGTTGTTACGCGCCAACGACACCATCATGGTGGTTGGAAACCTTTTAAGTTACTCTCTGACAACCGAAAAACTTTTTTTGGTTGAAAAGTTTAAAAAAAAACTGCACAGCAACATGTTGTTGCCTTTTTATTCACATTTGCAACTCAATTACTAGACCCAATGTAACTTCCGTCAGTCATACCATGATTGCAAGAAATTTATACTGACTGCAAATATCGGTAAACGATGTCTATAACTCTAATGCATCTCTTGGCACTACAAAATGTGATCACAAAACTGTCATAATCAACATGCACGTGTATTTGGCTTTTTATCCATTCCCCTACGTGACACCATATATTTCATGTTTGAGTAATTTTGACCATTGATTTTAGTGCACAGTAACCAAAATACACATCAGACCAATTTTCATAATTTTCGGCCACATAGTAAAATATTTTTCGCCTTAATGCTATTATGCGTTTCTTTTTCCTTTCAGTATACTTCACAAGTTTTTTGGACATACATGTACATCACAAAATTATAGAAAAAACATCACAAGATTTCGAATATACATCACAAGATTTCGCAAATATATCACAAGATATTGAACATACATCACAAGATTATAGAATTTACATCACAAGATTATAGAATAAACATCACAAGATTTTGAATATACATCACAAGATTACAGAATATACATCACAAGATTTCGAATATACATAACAAATTGATGCATATTCAACACAAGATATTGAACATATTTCACAAGATTATAGAATATACATCACAAGATTTTGAATATACATCACAATATATTGAACAAACATCACAAGATTTTGAATATACATCAAAGATTATCGAATTTAGCAACGTTTTACACGCCATACACATCTCTTTGAATATCACAGAATCGTTCTATTTCATCACATTAAGACGTAATATTTTTGTTGACAATCTATGTTTAGAGAATAGATACAGACATCCATTGAAAAAATAGTCTTTAAAGATGTCCCGTTTAATGATAATTTAGTGTACCGCATTTTCAAAGGGGTAAAAAGAAAATTTTGTTAGTATTTTTACAATTTTTTTTTGACATACACTGGGTAAAACTACTTTTTCCTGAAAGATAATGAAAACTTCACCCTTGTCCTGCGAATATGTTCCGATGAGTAGTTGACGTCATATCAAAAGTGTATTTGTTAATAGCTTATTGACTTATTAAGAATTCAAGAGGCAAAATTTATTAAAATTAATATCAGTGGAAAGTACATAGAAATTACTTTAGGTACATGTAGGTTTTGTCCGATTTTATAACTTATGATAAAAAATAAAAAAGAATCAGAATGTATTGCGGAATTTTCTTCTAGCTTTTTAAAATGACGTCTGGTGTTCTTATAATGCATGGTTCGGAGTTGTACGTCAATGTGCATTTCCTATGAATTTATATACGAATTCCGTACCCATCAAATTTTACGTGTTTATTTTCTATCGGTACGTCTCTCTTTCCTTAGACTGCCTTTTCTGTTTATGTTTTTTTCCTGAGTGATCATCATGACATATACAAATTTAAATGTAGTTATAATTTTTAGCCGGGCTTTATGGAGCTGCAAATTCCTGGCTTTAGGCAACTCTCTATCTATAAATAACACAGTAAACAAAAACAAAACAGCGTCAGAGCAGACGCTTCCCATTGCGAGACGATATTCACTATTCTTAACATCCTAATCGTTGGGAAAGTTGATGATCAATAATTTTGCTTCGGAATAAATCCAAAAGAAATAATATTAGGTATTTGCTTTATTGGGATAATCGTGATATAACAATTTGTGCACATACGCTGCTGAATTCATATTGGTTGCGAACTATTTTCAATAGCGCGGGCTTTTCGAGATGTTGAAAAGAATGTCTATTAAATACACATGTACATTACTTTGACTATTCTTGGGCTGAATTTTCAAATTATGAGAAAAAATGCTTATTGAAAAGAAAATATTCGAGAATTTCTTGGTAAAATTATATTTATTAAATTTCAAAATCATAATATATCTTGGGGTATGGACTGTTAATTTTAATTACTGGTATATGGGATAGTATCACACAAACTATACCTATAAAAAATCAATGACCAATAAGAAAAAAATAAATATTTACTACCGGTAATTTCGGATCAGACAATATACTCAAGCAATTAAAGCTCGGCTTTCAGTTCTTTCAATGCATGATATTGTAGAGTTTCATAGAGTGTCCTTATAAGGAATAAAACACATGGCAGAGAATTAGAGATAAGTTGCCTCAAGGAACTGCTCTCATGGAAAAAAGTACATTTACGCAAGGTTCTGTCCATCATTTAACTTTAAAATGTTCCCTTAAAGTGTTAAATTATTCTCTTTTTGGATATATATTTCTATTATTTAGACACCGCACATCAAAAAAAACAAAACAAAAACAATCGTTTTGGACATCGTTTTGACCTTGCAATGTTGAGTAGCAATCCCTGACGTTGCATCAGTATCACTTCCTTTGCTGTTTTCGTGTTGTATACAAGGAATGCTTCAATTTGAACCTCTAAAGAATATATCTGTATCTGATATCGAATGTAGGAGAGCTCCTTTGTTGTCATTCCTTCTTTATCGGGATAGGTATTCGCAGGTGAAACCGTTGACCTGTGCATTTGAAAGTCTTTCAAGTTTAAACTTTTACTAAAATCAAAAACATTAACTCCGAATTTTCAACTGCATATGCAACCGTTTCCCACGATAAACTAAAGTTCATGTTTTTTTTTTATATCATTGACAGCTGCTTCTTTTTTTTTTAAAAAAATATCGTATCCGTTAATTAATTACCTTGTCATTAGTGATTTGTAAAATTATTTTGTAAAAACATTCTAATTGTAGACTTGAGAAGCCTAACACTGAGATTAATATGAAAAAAGATGTCTGAGTTTCTGATTGACAGTATCTATGTGTGTTTTTTTTTTTGTATACAAGGTTTAAAAATCTAGGGTTCCAATTGCGACCTGTTATTAGCAGTCGAGAGTCTAAAACACTGTTTCATATTTATAACTTATTTTTGAAAAAGACATTAATGGTGATAAAACAACCAAGCTTTTTGACAAATGTGATGACTTTAACTTTTCAATCGTCTATTTCTCTTACTTATGTATCAATATACCTCCATCATTAACTGTATACGGGTTTTATATCTATGGATTGATTCGGTACGTATAAACAATTCCAAAAACGAGACAAGATATCAGTAAACAAGTTTCTGACACAAGAATATCAGCTTTCTCAATTAAAGCAATCATTTATATTGGTCGATATATTGACCATATCAACCGATTCAATTCATCATTGAATCTTTGTTCATACTAATTATTAGTTTATTATTTACACTCTGAATTGACAGATTTTCCCGTTTATTTTCCTTATAACAAGGAGCACACGACAGGTGTGAGCGGTCGGCTGGGGATTCTCACTGTTCCATCACACCTTAAATCTTTATATGACTTCTTAACAATATGTGAAAATAAAAAAAAACTTAAATATACGAAGAATATTTATTTAAAAAAAAAATTCCACCCCCCCCCCTCCGCCCCAATAAAAAAATTTTAAAAAGGAAAATCGTGTAATCCAATATCTTTTTTGCACAGTCATTTGTTTCAATTTGGACGTGTCAACTAATGTTAGCAAGGAATGTTCAAGTTTTTGAAATAAAAGTTTGCAATAGATGATTAACAACATTAAATTTTTACTCTTAATGTCAATGAAAAATATTACCCTAACCTGACTTTGCTTCTAAAATAAAATGGTCAATTTGAGTATAATTCATATTATCAGTTAATGTTATATTTTTCTCTTGAACCTGTAAAGACTTCATTAATTTTTAAATGCTATAGTATGAGGAAAATCCATCTTTAAGTCGGTTGTTGTCAATCATTTTTCATACTTATCGTAAGGCAATATTTATAAACTATGGCAAGCCCTTTTACTATTTATTCGTGAAATAAATAATTTCTTTAAATAAAAGAGATATCTCTCTAGCATAAAGAGATGTCTCTTTTGCTTATAGAGATATTTCTCTAACTTTAAGAGATATCTCTCTCGCCTAAAAAGATATCTCTTTTTGTAAGAGATAAATCTCTTTTACCTTGAGAGATATCTTTATAAGCTAGATAGATATCTTTATATATAAGCGAGAGAGATATCTCTTTAACTTAAAGAGATATCTCTTTAACAAGGTTAAAATGAGGGATAAGATATCTCTGTAATGTTAAGAATAAAGTTTTCGAATAAATAGCAAAAAACCTTGTCATAAAAAACACTGAATTAAGATCGTTCTCGTAGTGCGATCATGACATAATGCACAAAACAAATGACACGGATTATCAGGGGATGCTTATCCCTTTATGACACCTGATCATCCCGCCGATGTTTTAGAGGATCATGTCTGTCCTGCTCCCGATATGCATTGTTTAAGTGCCTGTCTTGATAAGGTTAGTCTGCGTTCTCGTTTGTAGATTGTCTTCCAATCCATGTTTTATAATAAATCCGCCAGCTATGTAATTATAGATGACGTATTCATCGAGAAGGGACCTTGTGCAGGTGAGATATACACTCAATAAGGTTTTTTTTTATTTGCTGAATGACTATTATCAATGTCCATTTTTTTTGTATCTTCTGTTGTTTTTGTTTGTTTTTAACGTCCCTATCGAGTATTTTTCACTCATATTGTAATGCCACCACTGGACTTTTACGAGAAGCACTGACTTCTACAGTTGACGGTTTACTTGAATATTTAAGCTTGTATCATGTTCGGAAGTACAGAATTGATAATGCATAAGAAAACCTTTCTAGTGGTCATATGTATGGTGTTGGGGCAGTAATATGTGAAGACCGGGAGTTGAGGGTAGGGTGGTTGTCGTTTTCTTCAAGGACAATTTATATGTGCATTAAATAACCCGTTATTTTCGTTTAATTCAATGTTGAGCTAAATATTAATATCATAAAAGAGCTACCGTACAAAGCCCAAGTGTAAAAGTAAGTGTCAAATGTAAAAGTCAGTGCTCCTCGTAAAAGTCCACTTGCCGGTGGAGCGCTACCATTTTCCCAATGTGTGGCTGTCAAAGCCATAACACAGGACCTTTTTCGTGCCACTGCGACATAGAACCTTTGTTTAAATGGCTTCATCTCTCAGTTGTGACAGTAGGAATTTAAAATTGAAGGATTAAACTCCTACTATGTGACTCAATAGTAAACGCTCTTACAATTGTGTCATGCGAGGGACTACTTTAAAAAAAAAAATAAACGTTCAGGCCTTTTATTTTTTTTTTATAAAAAATTTATTAAACTTAGCGGTGTCCTGTTTGTGAAGATCCTCTGTTGTTAAATCGATTCCAAAAAAGACGATAAAAATATTTGCTTACTATTTATTTCATTTTTACAGGACCGACAATATTTATTCTAATAAAGGAGGCTGGTGGGTCAACAAATTAATCCCAAATTAACCACCAGATTTAACTTATTTTTTGATATACGATATATTTAGCTGTCAACTATCATTTGACAAAGAAAAAAAATCTAAGATTTTAGTTTTAAAATTTGATCATTTTTCTATATCTTTATATGGAGCTCTCCCAGCCTCGTTAAACAAAAAAATATGTCATGTTTATATGTAATATATTAATTTATATTCATTTGAATCCCTGGCTTTACAGTTCAGTACTTTATTCTTTCTTTTGAAGAAATTACTTATCTACCTGATTTCTTATTTTTTTCACTTTTATATGATGTGACGATTTCAACAAAATTTGGAATTTTTTCCTACAATATAGTCACAGTGCACTGCATAAATGGAGAGTTCCGATGCTTTAGAAGTAAAGAGTGTATACCAAGGACTTTGTTTTGTGACGGAAAGGAAGATTGTAACGACAAAAGTGACGAGGAAAATTGTAAGATTTTTTGGGGGGTATATGTCAATTCTTATTCAAAATGTCATAATCAAAATAATTTTAAAAAAAAACCTTCATATGTAATGCTTGCTCTAATTTTAGGTACTTTAGATAATGCTATTGATCCTGAGAGTACGACAAATTCATTCCTAATATGCAATGGGTGTATAGGGGATCACATTACCAAAAATAGCAGACATGGTTTGGAAAAGGATTTCATTCTGAGGAATTGGCACGAAAACTTTACAGAATCTGGTTTTATCTTAGCTTATCAGACTATGCCTGACTTTGACAACTCTAGCACAGTAAAAAGAAAAATTGGTTTCGTAAAAAAATGTCTTAATTTTATAGATCGAAAGTATAATATCTCATCCATGTCTTCTGGGTTTCAAACATGTTTTCAGGAATGTCCAAACCACTGCCTTCCATTATCCTCTAAAGTCCAAATGGAGTGTATAAGCTACCAATCAAATTTTTATCACTACTTTGAATGGAGAAATATTTTATGTGACAATGTTTCCTTTCATGAACTTTATACTTCTTTTGTATATTCATTGAATATTATTGCGTCAGATATTAAGCATTTTATTCTGGACAGAAGGATCATTGCTAATCTCCAATATATACAAATTCGTGACAGTTCTATTGAAACTCTATTAATTGTCCAAGAAAATAAACCTTCCAAGCAATTACAATCGCTACAATTGATAAACTGCTCGCTAAAGTACGCACAGTTGACTTTTACTACAAGCAAATTTAACAGTAAATTAGAGATTTCTGATTTGAAAGGTGGGAGATTTATAAGTGGTTTAGATGCAAATTTATCTTTTTATGATATTTATTATGAAATGAATTTACGCACATCTGAAGATATAAAAATAACGATTTTTGAAATGTTTATCATTAAAATGATTGAAATTGACCTCCAATTTGTTTTACCAAATTATGATATTTTTAAGTATGTATTTATTTCAAGACATCTTAAAATATCTGTAGCTATTCGGCATTCAAGTCCGATAGAACTACAAGAAATAATTTCAAACAACAAGGAAAGTTTTTTACCTGATGAAATAGCAAGTGTATCTGATTTAAACATTTATTTTACGAAGCAAAATTGTTCCTTAACAAAAATAAGTCAATTTCAAATTCGACTGGGTTTCGTAAAATTTATAGACCTTTCTTCTAATGTAATAACAATCATAGGAAAGGGAGATTTCAAAGCAGCTGTGTATTTAGCAATCCTTATTTTGCAAAACAATCGTATTCAAGACATTGAGAACAACGCTTTTAAAGACTTAAAGTCGCTTTTTTCTCTTAATTTATCAGATAATGTGATAAGTAATGTTAAAAAACACTTCTTCATATCTTTAACTAACCTTCATTTTTTATACTTAAACAACAATAAGATTGAGCATATCCATGAAAAGGCTTTCAGGAATTTAAAAAAATTGTTTAGTTTGGATCTATCTAACAATAGAATAAAACATTTTGGAGAAGGACTGTTTTTAAACATGGAAAACTTAGAGAACCTGTTCTTACACAATAATGACATAATGTCTATCAAAGGAATGTTCCTTGGACTTTTCAACCTCAAGTTTCTAAAAGCGGATGTCTTCTCTTTATGTTGTGCCAAACCACGAAGCATCTATGAAGTGGAGTGCGTTGCCCCTCATAATGAGATATCTTCTTGTGAGCAGTTAATCAGCGTTCCTGTTTTAAGTGTTGTGATCTGGTATATGGCATTTCTGGCTACTTTTGGAAATATCGTTGCTCTCATAAGTAACATTACTACATTTAAAGATAAAGCATCCATTGAATACTTGATTTTGTCATGTAATCTGAGTATTGCTGATTTGTTCATGGGGATATATTTATATGTCATAGCTATTGTAAATCTTATGTATACTGGTGTATATGGGTTTGAGGACTATAAATGGCGGCACAGTAGTGTTTGTACATTTGCAGGGATATTAGCTACAATGTCAAGTGAAGCATCAGCTCTTTTTGTTTTGCTTATCACTATCGACCGATTAATAGCAATCAAACATCCCTTTTATCCAAATAAACGAAGATGGGTCATCATGTTATCTGTATTCTCATGGGCTCTTTCTATATCTATATCTTTATTTCCTATTTTGGCTATGGAGTTGTTAATCTTTAAAGATTTTTATGCCCAGTCTCCTATATGTGTAAGTTTACCTTTATCTGTCCACAGACAAAGTGGTTGGCAATATTCCATGATCATTTTTATTGGGTTGAATTTCATTATTTTTGTTGGTATCAGTATTGGACAATTTCTGATTATCTTGGAAGTAAAAAAATCTGGAAGGAAGAGCCAAGCCTCAAACTGTCGCCGAAGGGAAATAGCACTAGCTAAGTCTGTTGTTGCCGTGGTGATCACTGATCTTCTGTGCTGGGTACCTGTGGGAATTATCGGTAAGTTTGTGTTGTGTTCCTGTGGAGATAATCGGTAAGTTTGTGTTGGGTACTTGTAGGAATTATCGGTTAGTTTGTATGTTTACTGTGGAGATTATTGGTAAGTTTGTGTTGGGTACCTGTAGGAATTATCGGTTAGTTTGTTTTGGGTACCTGTAGGAATTATCGGTTAGTTTGTGTTGCGTACCTATGGAGATTATCGGTAAGTTTGTGTTGTGCACCTGTGGAGATTTTTGGTAATTTTGTGTAGGGTATCTGAGGAAATTATCGGTTAGATTGTGTTGGGTACCTGTGAGAATTATCGGTTAGTTTGTGCTGGGTACCTGTGGGAATTATCGGTTAGTTTTTGTTGGGTACCTGAGGGAATTATCGGTTAGTTTGTGTTGGGTACCTGTGGGAATTATCAGTAAGTTTGTGTTTGATACCTGTGGGAATTATCGGTAAGTTTATGTTTGATACCTGTGGGAATTATCGGTAAGTTTATGTTAGGTAACCGTGGGAATTATCGTTAAGTTCTTGATGGAAACCTGTGGGATTTATCGGTTAGTCTGTGTTTGGAACATGTAGACATTGTCGGTAAGTATGTTATAAGTACCTCTGGGAATTATCAGAAAATTTGTGTTGGATACCTTTGAGGTTTATCGGTAAATCTGTGTTAGGCACCTGTGGGAATTATCGGAAAGTGAGTGCAAAGTACCTGTAGGAATAATTGTTACTTATTGGAATTACTGATGGATTTGTATTGGATACCTGTAGGTAACTGGTGGATTGGAAATAAGTGTGACACAAAAATATCTTTAATGACCTTTTGTTCCTTTGGTTTTTAATGTATAGAGAAACTTTCCTGGTTATGACTGATTTTTTGTCGCAATTCTGGCTTAATCTCGAGAAGAAATATTATATCTCATGCTTTGTCAAGTATATTCTTAATATACTTGTCTATATACTTAAACAAGTTTCCACATACACACACACACACACACCCCCTCACACACACACACACACCCCCCACCCACCCACACACACCCCCCCCCCCTCCCCCACACACACACACACACAAAAGATAGGATATTTTACCAGGAATTTGGTCAAGACAACACAGGGTGAAACTTCTTATACATCCCATAAAGGTAATCATTGGAATGGCTCATATCACAATTTTTATGTACTTTTACTTATATTTAAAAACATATTAAAACAATTTAGAAATCACAAGAGAATGAGAAATATGCATATTTTTTTAATACAAGACAATGAGATACAAAAAGGTACGCATATTTGTGGAACGTGTTATCTGACCTTAAAAATCCTTATTCGATACAGGTGATAAAGAGTACGAGAAACATACACGTAATGTGAACCTGAAATAAAAAAAAATAAGATTGAAAAAAGAATGTTCATGCATCTTTGCCAAAAAAAATAATGATATTAACAAATCTAGGCATGTTGACATTTTATGGTATTGACATTTCAAGGCATGCTGACTCTTTATGGTTTTGAGATTTCTAGGTATGTTGACATTTTATAGCATTGACATTTCTAGGCATGCTGACGTTTTATGACAAAGACGTTGTAAGGTATATTGACATTGTATGGTATTGATATTTCTATGTTTTGACATTTCTAGGTATGTTGACATTTCTGGGTATGTTGTCATTTCTAGGTATGCTAACGTTTTATGGTATTGACATTTCATTGGAAGTATACGCCTGGATCGTAGTGCTCGTTTTACCAGTGAATTCTGCTCTTAACCCAATACTTTATACTCTGTCGGCCATCATACGAGACAGGGGAAGGCGGGAGGTAAATACATGTATGCCTATAAAACAAACTTTTAGTGAATGGTTTTAATTATTTATGCTCATATACACAGAATAAACTATATTGGATAAGTAAAATTAACTGAAAATTGGTAAATTATCATATTGATATTGTCTCATGTTAAATTTATTTATAGGAATGCTGTCTTAAAAAATCTGCTTATTCCTTAGGCGTATTTATTTGAATATATAACGAACGGTCAATCGATCTCAAAATTCTTGCAATTTGTGAACCGTGTGAACACGGAACCCCGGAAATCCATAAGGTGGTATGATGTGTCTAGTAGTGTAAACATCTCCTTTCGACCTGTCATATCCGCCATAAGCCCTGTGCATTGATCAAGTAGACAAAACACTATCAAATTTAATATTAAAACAATAACCTCGATTGGTATTTGAAGCACAATGGGTGCTCATTGGTACTCCAACAGATTGCTAGTTCTCTTATAATCTTATATCGCCAGGAATATTTGTATAATGTCGAACGTCAAACTTTTTTGATTTGACTGATTTTTAGAAATGTACAGTATAATTTTGAAACTGAAATTTTTGATTGTTTTTATAATCTATCTTTTATTTGCACGACTTTTAAAATATGTAATGGTGTAGCACATATGTACCTATGCAGATTCTTCTTAAAAGCAGTGAATATTTTTATTTGGAGGATAGATAGGCGCTTGGTAAAGCCTTTGGCCTCTCTTCAATATAGATTGCAACATTATTTTATGTCCCCCTTTCGAAAAAGTCAGGGGATATTGCTTTGCCGCTGACGGTCGGTCGGTCGGTCGGTCTGTCTC
Source organism: Saccostrea glomerata (assembly GCA_003671525.1). Lineage (NCBI taxonomy): Eukaryota > Metazoa > Mollusca > Bivalvia > Ostreida > Ostreidae > Saccostrea > Saccostrea glomerata. The sequence goes on along the minus strand of PRKT01000575.1, from coordinate 81,500 downwards.
TCGGTCTGTCGGTCCACTTAGTTTCCATTTATTTTCTTTACAACCATTGCACATACTAGAAAGAAATACAGATTTACAGATATACAGATTTACAGGTATACAGATTTATATTGATTGATTGATTGTATATTGTTTAACGTCCCTCTTGAGAATATTTCACTCATATGGAGACGTCACCGTATGCCGGTGAAGGGCTTCAAATTTAGACCTATACTCGGCACTCAGGGCCATTGAGCAGTGAGGGTTCTTTATCGTGCCGGCGCCTACCGTGACACGGGACCTACGTTTTTAAGGTCATATCCGAAAGACCCGTGACTTTCACTTCTGATGCCGAGCGCTTGGCGAAGGAACAGTCACTACCTATTTTTACGTCTTAGGTTTGACGCGGCGCCGGGAACGAGAATCGAACCCGGACCTCCCGATCACGAAGCGAACGCTCTACCACTAGGCTACCGTGAACGGTTACAGATTTATAAGAGGAATATCTAAGCCAAGTTTTGTTTTGGGTACGATCGCGCCATTTTGAAACAGTTTTGCCCCTTGGACATAGAAAAATTCCAATAATTTGCAGTTTCCATTCATTTTCTTAGCAGAGGTTGAACAATATGAAATGAAATTTTTTATACATACTTATCAGATAAATATCTATGTCATATTTTATTTTTGGTACGATGTTGCCATATTTCACGTTTATGCCCCTTGGACTTGAAAAAATTCCAATTTATTGAAAGGGGGCTTGTGTTTTACAACATCTCTTGATTCTTCTTGCAAAAGAAGTCAAATATAGAAAAGCCAATTTCTAGTTTAATTTGAAAGCACATTTGTTGAGTGGAATCTTAATGGTATTGAAGTCTGAATTGTTCATTTTTTTATTGTGTGTGTGTGGGGGGGGGGGTAATTTCATCATTAGAATATTAACATTTAGTATAGGTTAGATAGTTACATACTGTAAAACGAGAAAATTTGGCGCATACATATTTTAGCGCAAACGCAAGTTGGAATGCATTAGCGCAAATAAATTTTAGCGCTTGCACTTGTCAGTAAAATAACTAAATTTGAATTTTTTTTTATCCACACCCGTATTTGAACTTTTGGTTAGTCAAGCACGGAAACACATTAGTACTTCCGTATATCAGTTAACATTCGTTAACTTTACCGCGGTACCTGATGCTATCACAAGGACGTGGCACAATGTTAAATATTAATTTTATTAAAGAAATAGAGTATTTACTCGTTTAAAATCATATTAAAAAATACATGCATCGACAGAAAATTACTTAGATAAAACGGTAATCCTAATCAGGTATTGTCAGCAAGCTCAATCGCCATGCTTGATTGCATTGTTTACCTCGAGGCGATAGATGATTGACACGCCGAGAAGCCAAACTATGAAGGTGCTAATGATAATAATCGTGTAACAACTACTGGGGTAACAATAATTTAATTAAATTATAATTTGGCAGAATTTTATGTCTTCCGAACATGTGCAGTACTAGTGTATATAGAAAATCCAATGACCCTTCGACATTACGTAATCTCCTGTTCCGGTTTACATGTACTTATGTAAAAGCTTTCAACACATACAAAAAATGATATTTAGAAATATATCAATTTAGCGCACAATAAATTTTAGCGCTCAGGGGCTCTTGCGCCAAAGGCGCTAAAATAAGTAGTGCGCCAAATATTCTCGTTTTACAGTATTTAGATATAGAATTAAAACAACGTTGCTTTTTTCAAAATGCATGTACATTTGAGTTGCAATAACGAAAATGACTAACACAGACGATTTCATTGCAAAACCTTGTCAATTAAAACATGCGTATATTTTGTTTAAAAGATGTTGTTTTTTTTTTTCAGGTATTTGAGAGCAATATGCAAAGGGAAAATAAAATGCTTACCAACGAAATTGATCGTCTCAGACGGCGAATGAAATCTTCAACGGTATTTTACATATATAAGGCTAACAAAAATGCTTTTAACCATTTTTTACCAAATTTTACAGACTCATTTACTAAATCCGTTTTTTAAAGAAATTACTTATGATATTTATGTCAAACGCTAGCTGCACTGTTAAGGCCTATTATGAGAAATCAATGGAAAATAGACGTTGAAAAAAGGGGGATTTTTTAAAAATTGAATTTATTTTACTTAAGCTGTTTTATCACCACAGAACTTTAATAATTATGAAAATAGCATTGAATAACCCACTCTGCATTGTATGAAGATTAGTCCCATCGATGGACAGTCACGTGATGAATGCATAGTTCGTGTACTGAAAGTAGGTCATTAACAAATTTCAATATCGCAAGGGCATATCTTAATTGAAATTTAAAATTTAAGCTATTAATTGTTTCTGTATACTTTGTAGTTTTTGAAAAGTGCTGCTGCTTTGAATGGAATTCGCGTTTTAATAGTTAAATTTTTAAGTAAATAGGCTAATGTCAAAATATGTTTGACTTTTAAAAAATATTTTGTGTACTTATAAAGTCATGGCCTCGATTAAAAGAAAACAGCAGCACTTTTCAAGTAAAGAAAAAATATCCTTTATCTATATTCAAAAAATGGTTCAGATCTTTGCAGTGTATGCGAAAGTACGATTTTGTGAGGCATCTCGATGTAAAATATACGTAACCTGTACATAAAAACACGACATAATTAATGAAATATATTCTCTTGGTAGTTAATTAATAATCGCAATAAACAGAGGCTATACATTGGTATTAATCGACTATTTAAAACCTGTAAATAATATTCCGTTTGATGATGAAACGCATTTTTCATTGATGAAAAATTCCTCAATCTGCCTCTCACAGCACATGAAGTACGTAATTTTTACCAATATGACGTCATGAATACAAGTTCATCGCAATGAGTGCTTTTTTTTAACCAGCTACATGGGATTTAACTACCAACTTTTTTCAATGCATTTATAACTTATATTGTTGTTTATTATGCTAATACAGTTAAAAGTTGCAAATTATTTCAATTTCAGGTATTATGAGAAATGCATAAAAGTCATATTTTTGTGTGACGTCATGGTAAACCTTTCCAGTATAAATTAGGCCCCGCCCCCTTATTCAAGCATTAACAATGCTACACTCTTTTAACATTCGGGACATAGTGACATTATTTTTTAAAAAGTGATATTATAGGGTTATTGAACTTATATTGGTGAATATTGGCACGAGTTGGCTATTCAAATGCACGAGCTTGCGAGTGCATTTGAACAGCCAACTCGTGCCAATATTCACCAATATAAGTTCAATAACTCCTTTATTATATAGCTAAAACATTTTCACATAATTTATAATAATTATTCCAACTAAAAAAATCTTTAAATTGATGATTTTTTAGAATGGGTATTCAAATTAACGTCTGTCCTGTTAGCGTTCAATATCGCATCATTCCGATGACCCTACCGAGCGATATAATTTGCTTATTTAGGTTTTAATGGGTCTAATACGTACTATATTTAAATAAATAATTTCATTTTTGTGGGAAAAATAAAAACATCTTACCTAAATGCCACATCGTTTCTTTAATTTAGCTCTGAGAATTTGACCAGACGGCTTTTTTTGTTTACAACGGGGCGTTCGATATTGAACGCTCGTACTCGGAATGTTTGGGGCATACTCATATTCGTAATACAAAGTTAGCGTTCAATAAAACGTCAAGATATTGAACATTAAAATTCTCTTGATTTTTGGTAGTATTTTATTAGAGACTATTTATTAGCTATATAATAAATACAATTATCCGATTGTCTACACTCAGTTTCTCATTGTCATGTTACATAAAAGACAAAGAACGTCATGCATAAATTATCCAATGTTTCCAGACAAAGTTTATGTTCCTGGTTCACCAAACAAATTAGACAGTGATTCTATATATTTGCATTACTTTATATATGAAATAAAATTGTAAATATAAATTTAAAATATACTAGGCCTCTCATTTTTATTTCAATAGCCCCCGTTCAATGACATTAGACACAAATACATCCGCACAAGATTGACATGTGTATAGTGCATGGAACTAATTTTGTTACAGTATCGATGCTGATTTGTATGTTTCCTTGCTTGCTGACTTAATGCTAGTAATTCTCAACCTGGTGCTGTTTTATAATTAGGTCAATGCTACCGAAAGTAGCATCATAATCATTTCACTAAACGTATTAATTATTCGAATAATTTAAATTAGTTTTCTTTTCCTGTAAAAATAATTGATTTTTCTGATGCTAGTAGGATGATGCTGAGTAGGTCAATGATGTTTTATCCTTTGCTTGCTTATGCTGGTAATGCTGTTTTTTACATGGTGATCCTAATGCTAGCTGGATGCTGATGCTACTAATGCTCATACTGATGCTGATTTAAGTATTTGAATAAGTTCACTGTACTGTATAAGGCTCCTGAATATTCTCACCCGTCGAAATTAACATTCTGGTTGAATTATCAAGAAATTACCTCACTTAACTTTCATAATTATCACGTAGATAGTAAATATAAATGGAGATTTTCTAGTTTTAGAATAAGTAAAACAAACTCAATAATTACACATCCCATTTGACATAGTACAGTGACGATTTAAAATAATTCTATGCGTAGTAATTTTGATATTGTAAATCTTAAAATAATATTTCACATGAAGATTAAAATAATAAGCATAATATTTACTCACCTAAAAGCTGCAGGTAGCAATAACGGACAAAGGACATTTAGGGTTGGAGAAGTCTGTTTTTAATAGTGGGAAATCTTTTTGTATTATTATTAACTTTGCTTTATCTCTTTACTGATGGTACTCTTTTTATTGCAGTATTGACAGAAAAGGACAATAAAGGAACCTAATGAAGACTGCCAATATTGACAGGGTTTGTTCTAAAGAAACAAACTGTGTTTGGTTCTTAGACGATTGTTGCATTTTTATTTATTATTTTTAAGAAACTAAAACACAATCCAAATATCTAGAATTTTAGTTTTTTTTCTCTGATTCATTGCATTAAAAACAACAAACAAATACCCTTTGACAAGGAAATCCAAAAGGTATGTTGATATAACAATAATATTAAAAAAATAGATCCTTTTTAAAACTGTTTCACAACTAGTAACTTAATAATTATAATAAAACTTTATTTAAAGGAGGTAACCTAGTTAGTGTATGCACTATTTTTCCTCAGGGCCTTCTATATATATCAAATACAAAAAATATACAAGATACAATTCATCACATTTAATAGTATTAGGATTAAGGAATTACAATCAGAAGATTATGAATATAGTGTCCATGTACATACAATTAACAATCGCAATACAATATACAATATCGAAAGCTTATCGTGCTCAAATAGTTGTGCGACAGCTGGTGATGTAAATATTTCTACATTACGCTTAAATGTTCGTAGAGATTGAGAGAGTCTAATGCGTTGGGGAGGTTAATTCCAAAGATGTACACCTGAATACTGAAAAAAAGGTCTTGAATAAGTTTGTACAAAATTTTGGCAACCTTAGATCATAATTACTTTCAGATCGCAGGTTATAAGAGGTTGAGGAATGAAATTCAAATAAATTGAATAAAACGAAGATACTGCGGAGTCGTTTCACTGAAAGTTTTGTATAATAATATGTATTTGTCTAAACTAGCTCAGAAAGTGTTAACCATTTAAGTTTCTCGAACAATGTATTAGAAGAAGAATCGGGACTTGCGTCAAGAATAATGTTTGCTGCCCTTTCTGTAATTATTTAAATAGTCTGTCCATGTCCTGCTTGGGAGCATTACCCCAGATAGACAAACAATAGTTAATAGATGGTAAAATATAAGCATTGTAATATAGTTTTCTGGTATGTAAAGGGAGAAATTTCTTAATTCTTCGAAGAGTAAATAACTCAAAATTTACCGTTTTACAAACCGAATCAATGTGATTTGCATACTGTAACTTATCACTAATATGTACACCAAGAATTTTTTTCAGTTTCAGCTATAACAATTGTTTTGTCTGAGGCAAGAAGATGTAAATTTGGATTATCTAATTTTGATTTTTTTGTTGTGTTCCCATTAACATACATTTTGTTTTATCTACATTTAAAACCATTTGATTTTGAGCACAGTATTTCTCAATCTAACAAAGATCTAAACGTGGTGTATTTTCTAAACATCTTGCATTATGATTATTAGATCTAGAATACAGAGTAACATCGAAATCATCAGCAAATATATCAATATTTGAATTGTTAACAGGTAATGGAAGGTCATTTATGTAAAATAAAACTAAAAGTGGGCCCAAAATTGACCCCCGTGGCACTCCTGCTGTGACGGGTAGAATATTGGAGACACACGATCCCAATTTAACACACTGGGTCCTTTCGTAAAGATATGACTTAAACCATTTTATAGCTGTTTGGTCAAATTTGTAATGGGTTAATTTCTCTAGAAGAAAATCAAATGCTTTACTAAAATCAATAAATGTTATACCGATTAGTTAACCACGATCCATTGCGTTAAGCCAACTTTCTGTTAGTTTTGTAAGTTTGAAAAGAATTGAGTTCCCTTAACCCCGACTGGGATTGTCATTAGAGAAATGTAATAGCTTTTTTCATCAATTTAGATATATAATTGGTAGAATAGAAATAGGACGATAATTATTCGGGTCAGCTTTGTCACCTTTCTTAAAAATAGGTGTTACTTTGGCTTGTTAGGTCACCTGAGTAAACTCAGGTGACCTATTGCTATCTGTTTTCATCCGTCGTCGTGCGTCGTGCGTCATGCGTTGTGCGTCGTGCGTTAACATTTGAACATTTTCAGCTTCTCCTCTGAAACTACTGAACCAATTTCAATTAAATTTTGCACAAAGCATCTGAAACAGAAGTTGTGAATTTCATGATCCCTGCCCCCCTGGGGCCTGAGGGGTGGGGCCAAAACCACTGAAATTAATGCAATCTTTAAAAATCTTCTTCTTTACTCCTGAACATCAAGCAGTCAAACTGTTTGCATAATTGTAATCAGCATTGAGTCCTCTACCAAAAGTTTGAAATTAATGGCCCTGGGGTCAGGGTTTCTAGTGCTAGGGCGGGGCTAAATAAGTATATAGAGAAAATGCATTATTTCTTTGAAAATCGTTTTCTCTGCTCCTGGGCATTAAATAAACCAACTAGGTACATAGTTATGATGCGCAAGAGTGCCTCTACCAAAAGTTGTGAATTTTATGGCCCCAGGGTCAGGGATTCTGGTGTTAGGGCGGGGCTCTATTGATTATATTGTGAAAATACATGAATTCTTTGAAAATCTTCATCTCTGCTTCTGGGTGTTAAGCAATTAAGCAGATGAACTACCTATATAGTTATGATGAACAAGAATGCCTCTTTAAAAATATTAATTTTATGGCCCCAGGGTCAGGGATTCTGGTGTTAGGGCAAGGCTCTATTGATTATATAGTGCAAATACATTAAATCTTTGAAAATTGTCTTCTTTGCTCCTGGGTATTAAGCAGATGAACTACCTATATAGTTATGATAATCTTCCACAATTGTGAATTTCAAGGCCCCAGGGTCAGGGGTTCCATAGAGGGGAGGGGGGCTGTATGTATATACTGAAAATATAATATATAATGAATTGTTTGAAAACTGCTCCTTGGTATAAATCAAATATTTTTGAAAAGCAAGAATGCCTGTTCAAAAATTGTGCAATGTGTGGATCTAGGGCTAGGGCTCAGGGGTTCATGTGTGGTAGGAAAACTACTGATTATTGCTGAATATTACTGATTAGTTGAAATGCATTTTTGTGCCCCTACCCTGCCTATGGGTATTAAGTAACCAAACTAAGCAACTGCTAAGTGTATATTTATGATGACCAATGGACCGCCAGCTCTTTCAAAATTGTGAATGCCATAGCATCTGGCTTAAAATATGAATCAAATTCAATCACTGGAAAGTTGTTGCATAATGCCCAAGTGACCTATAAGGCCCATGGGCGTCTTGTTTTAAATTTGTCGGGAAAATACCTCTTACTATGCTAGCATTAATAGAATGAAGTATAGGTTAACGTATATATTTAAATGTGACTTTCAAAGACGCTGCCCAATAAAGTCAATGCCAGCTGATTTATTGATATTTAGAGAATATAACATGTTAAAAACTTCACTTTCCTCAATTTGATGAAAACTAAACAAGGTTTCCTCATCAAGTTTAGACCTAACTAGATACATAATATATTATGATCAAGATCATGTTTTGGCATTTTCAAAAGAAGCTTGTTAGAGACACCCATAAAGTGATTATTAAAAGTATTTGCAATATTCTGTAAAGAAGAAGGTATGGTTTTAGCTTTATTGCGCCCTAAAAATGTAATGACATCAAAATGTTCTGACACTGGCTTAAATATTAGTTAAATAAATGACTCTGATAAATCAGGAAAGAATATAGCATGAAGGTTTACCATTCTGAAAATATGACGTCATTAATGTGAAGCATTTCTCTATTTTCAACAGAAAAAGCCTCAAAATGGCACATTTCAAGGGTGATTTTCCTTTAGAAAAGAGTGTCCACAGCCGTCGCCCACGTTAATTTTTTGATATATTGTGCAAAATTCAATAACAAATCACATATCTCAAGATCTTTGTGGGCGATGCCTGTGGACAATGTTATCTGATAGAAAATTCCATTGAAAATTTGTGTCTTCTGCTACTTTTTAAGAAAATGCGGGAAAATGCACATGTTTATGACGTCATAATCAGCATTTAAAACACATGTGAGAAAAATGACTTGTATGATTTTTCTGCATTGAATTTCAATTATTTAAAAAGCACAAGTTTTCAATTTTTACACCAGTTTCATTTTTTAGAAAATCACATGGCAAAATTTGTATGGAAACCATACCTTCTTCTTATCAACAATTTCCCCATTAGAAAACACATAAGATGGAGTTATGTTCTTTGAATTACATGTTGATTTATTAAGATAGTTCCATACATCTTTGGGGTTTGAACTCTGTTCAATCGCTGTGTTTTATAGTAAGAAGATTTTGATTTGTTTATCTGCTTCTTTTTATGATAAGGAAAACGTAAAAATCCGTAGAGAATTCTTTGTGAAAATAAAGGCCTAACAATTACGTCAATCTGCATTTGACCTAATGATAGATTGTGTTTGCTGACAATGTCATTGTGTCGGCAATAGAATATGCGAAATGACGACTTTTAACAAGACTGATTTATGTTTCATTACCTTATTTGTTTAGAAATCGTTTGTGCGTAAAGCATTTTTTTGTGTATCAAATCTATGGGAGGTATAAACTCCATATACTAGAGATAATGGTATATTGCTATTACATAAATATAAGGAAAGTTGACCATAGAAGAGTTGAAGTCATAACGTTAATCATAAAGTTTTGTTGTTGAAGAGCAACTATTTGGTCATTATCCAGATGTGACTTAATGTATACTTGGTCTTTTTCTACAAAAAAGAGTTACCATATTGCTTCTGGCTGCAAATGTCCTTCAGATTTCCTGCCAAAGCTCAAGCTACAATATTATCAATGAAGTATATATATATTTATAATCAGTCTTTTATTGAGTTGTACTTGGATAGAGAAGAAAAAGGCCAAATTTCCCTTGGGGGGTGGGGGCTAAATATATCCCTGTTGCAGAATTATACCCGTCTCTAGGATACTCAGAGAGTAATATTAAACTTCTTAAACATACTCGACTCTTCTGGTCGCTAAGTTGTTTGTCCAACTTTGCTGACTTTCTCGGTAGAGCGGTCACTTTGTGAAGGTCAGGCGTTCAAAACTCGGTCGTGTCGTGACTGATTTACGTGAATTAAAAATATCTACATGTAGCAAATGTTCCTTCGCCAACCACTCAGCCCTTTGAAGTTAAAAGTTACAGGTCCTTCTGATGAGATTGTATAAGCCGATGGTAATATCTCTAAATGAGTGAAGCATTTTATAGGAAGACGAAAGGAACATTACATTGTATCAATCGATCAATCCAAAATTATTATCCACGGTTACTGCAACCGAGAAAATAAAAACTTCTCAAATAATTGTGATGATATTGTTTCTTTCTCTATCTTCATCATTCTCTTATCAAAATCTCAATATATGGTATTATACAGCAGTTTTTGTTTTGTTTTTGGTAGAAGTATTAACTACAAGTACTAAGATGGTAACAAGCACTGAACTTAAACTATGTGCATTCCCTTTTAGAAATGATGTATATAATGGTGGCAGAAAAAGGTATGGACTTCAGACGAGTCACAAGCTAATTATATTAACAACAGTACATCTGAAAGGTCATCGACTTCAAATCCATGCTTATTCTCAAAGTATTTCTTTTTAAACCATTTTATATATGCAGACGAACGATAAATACATGTCATCATTTGATTAAAGTAGGGATATGTAATTTGCAAATTGAGAAACAATTACTTAGCTACATCAATCTTTACTGATTATTCCTATAAATATTGTAAAAAGTACCCTAAATAACAAATGAGCATCCCCCTGCAAAGAGCATATCTATAACTCATGAAAGCATTCGACATCCATCCTGATCCAAATCAATTCACTTCCGTTTCGAACAATACTAACTAACAAACACACAGACGGACACAAACACATTAGTATATCCTATACAACTCTCTTGTGAGTGAGAATAAAAAAGCCAGAGAGAATGTCAGAAGAATAAGATACCGGGGGTGTATAAACACTTAGATAAATTTTACGATTTCCTTTTTTGAACAGTGCTCTAAAGAGCAGGAGCCATTTTTGGCCTAATTTGGCACTGAGAATTTTTGAAAAATCAAAACAACTCAGTTTAGGTTGCAAAAGCAGTATCTATCACTTGGAGTGTTGGTGATCGCGTATCTATTTATCATGACGTAACTTTCCCTCTAGTCAATGTAAATGCGTCATTTTCCTCATATCTATTAAATTCCTTTGTAAATGGCCTAATGTTGAAGTATTTTTTCTTCAATATTTCGTATAGAGCACAACCTTTGATCCAAAATGTGCTAAAACATAATGAAAGATCAGTTTCTGAATATAAAAAAAAAATCTTTTTTGGATCGTGGGCTGTGCTCTTATTTTATTTCTTTTCTTAATGTAGTCAAATACGCATGTTTTCTGCAAAAACTTTGCTATTTTTCCAAACCTGTTTTCCAATATCTAAATTCTAAAAAAGAAATTTTATGATAGGAAATTAAAGGAAGAAGTGTCTACTTAATTTGGATATATGAAATGGGAAAGAGGGTGATAGTTAATTAATTGATACAAGTACAGGGACATGAACCTAGCTCTTTTTAACACAACATATGAAAGTGGGTTTTTTTTAATCTGATGGGCAAAAATTCCACACAAATCCTTTTAACAAATATCATATATATTTTCTTACAAGAAATACAATTCATTTGCTTGGATCATCACGAATACAAATCTACACTCTTGGCTTGAATAAGAATAAATATCATCCTTTCATTTGAGTCAATTCTGAATCCCATGGATTCTTTTTTGGTTTAAAGGGATCGAGTTTTCAAGAATGGCATCTATTTTGCTAGCTCGGCCAAAAAGTATGTTAGATTAAATAATAAAAGCACATTTTTAAATACAATTCCAAGTTACAATACGATGTAAATTGGTTAATTATTAATAATTCCTTATTATCTTGATTTTTTACCAATACGTAAATATAAAAAAAAATGATTAAAAACATGACAAAATTGTACAAAAGTACGTTTACAATCGGATTAAATTTTTTGATGCAATTCGAAAAATATTGTAGGCAAATGAGGTAAAACGTTAAGATATTTTTCCTGTGGTAGATGTTTGGTAGTTAGAGAGGAAATATTGATGTGTTATGATTTGTTTTCTGGTTGAGGTAGTGTTAGAAAAAGAGTAGATATAATACCGGTATTTTGATTTAATCACAATTTGTAAAATATATTAATTTGTGATAATTATCAAGACAAAATATGCTACTGTAAACATGTCATTTTTCAAAGCATTATGCTATACTCATAAAAGTACCTGCCTAAATTCCAATGTTTATGTAATTTTGTTATTCTTTGTTTACTAACATGGTTGTTATTTGAGGACCCCATTGGAAATAAGCTTTTTAATAAGGCTTTTATGGGCTATCCTTAGGTAATATCTATCAACTGTATGTCATGCAATGTATTTAATAATAATTACATATATATGTTAAATTGATCTTCCATAATTAGCATAGTGCTGAGATAATGTGTGTGTATTTCTTTTTTTCTAGTAGTATGCTAGTCAGTAATGTTTTAATTTGTTAATCATGACATTCTGTGATATTTTTACCTGAATAAAATGAAATGAAATGAAATTTGTCGGTATGTCCAAATCATTCTACCAGAAAAAAAAAATCAAAATAACAACAACAAAAACCAACATAAAATTGACTTCACATAATGTTTGTTTTTGGAGACACTTTTTGTTTAACTCTTTTTTCGTCCCCAACTACGAAATATGATGCCTTGATATTTCCTATGTCTGTAGATATGACCTTGGCCTTTCAATTTCCCCTGAAACGCCGAATGTCAGCTCGGCGGTCGCTATGGTCCGAAAAAGAAAAATTTAAGAAATGATGACACATTTTCAACATTATCCTCTTAATTGTAAATATTGTGCAGTGTATCACGATCTTTTAAAGGACATGAACAATCAGGGATTGCATTGTCCCTAAAATGAAGGAGCCAGAGGGGCCTAAAGTTTTTCCTTGATATTTCTAAAAGTATTGATGACTTGTAAAACGTCAATGAACAAAGTTTTTTTTCAAATTGACAAGTTGCATATAATGTGACTGACAAAATGTGTCACATCCTGCCACACAGGAAGAAGTCCAAAGCTGCTTAATTCCACAGATGTTGGCATCGAATTCAGTTATACGTGTCACACAGATCGACGTCCATGCGTATTTTCCGTTGATTTTCTTCAATTTGGACATCAATTTGGTTTACCAGAAGTAACCATAAATGACTTATTATTTCTGCAAATATTTACTCCAAATCAAATGATTAACTTCACAGCAGACTTCCGATCCAATTTTCTGCCGTTTAGGAGCAATTTTTGGTCAACACTGAAATTCTCTAAAAAGCTTTATTTCCTGAAAATCGCTGAATATTTTGTTCAAGAAAAGTAATTAATACAGATCGACATCATTTTGGGTTTCAGTGTTTTCTTTTTAACAAACTTATTATTTTTATTTAGCCATCTTATAAAGGCTCGGCTGTAGTTTAGTATACGAGGGCTGTTCAATAAATAATGTCCTCGGTGCTCGTAAAGAAGCATCATAGCAATATCATAGCACTGGACTATGCCCTGAGAAAAGCCATCTTTTGAAATGAAGAGGAACTTGATTTCACCAAACTGCCTAGAAAATCCTGCAGGCATCCAAAACAAGTTCTTACTGATCTTGAATTTGCCGACATTTCCTTATTATCAGATCAAATCGTCCGAGCCCAGGATTTGTAATCTAGAATAGAGCATGAATGTAAGAAGGTTGGACTAGGTATCAACGCCAAGAAAACAAAAGTCCTCCCCTTCAATACTGACAACCCTACACCACTCAAAACCTTAGATGGTACTGAAATCGAATGGATCGAAGAATTTAATATCTTGGCTCCTGGGTCGACAGGTCAAAAAAGAACATAGCTGTTCGAAAAGCACTAGCCTGGCAGGCTCTGAACAAGATGTCCAGAATATGGCGCTCAACAATGCAAAAAGATCTCAAGTTGCACTTCTTCCAAATTGAGTCTATACTACTTTATGGCTGCGAGAGTTGGACTCTAACAGTAGCCCAGGAGAAGTCACTACATTGAACCTATACACGCATGCTTCGTAAGGTTCTAGACATTCACTGGACAAGCCACATTCCAAACGAGATCCTATATGGCAACCAACCAAAGGTCAGGGACAAAATAGCCATCAAAGAATGCAGCTAGCTGGGCATTGCTTCCGTCATCCAGAGCTCAGCGCCCAATCATTTGTACTTTGGGAACCAAATCACAGACGCATGGAAGAGGAAGACCCAAGGTCACATTTTTAGACACACTGAAGCGTGACACAAGGACGAGTGATTCAAAAGAACTAGCTTCCCTAATGGGCGATCGTGGCGTGTACATGTCGTTGGTCGCCTGAGGACGACTGAGTGATTGACTGAGTGAGTGAGTGAGTCACCTTGACCTTTGAGATTTCCGTACGTATGAATAACGTTGGTCTTGGCTATAACTTCTGATAAGTATGGGCTAGTGCTTTAATTCTTCAGATATGTTATGCTTGTGAAAAGACCCTTCACTGAATCCTAATAACTTTGACCATTTGACTTTGACCTTGAAATTTGACCTACTTTTAAGATACAAACCTTGACCATAACTTTTAAAGGGTTAGGGCTACTGATTTCATACTATACATAGTTAATCCTTTTGACAAGCCATTTCATTCGATATCAAGAACTTTGACCCTGACCTTATAAATTGACCTAGTTTTTAAAATTTTTAACCTTGGCAATAACTTTTGACGGGTTAGGGCTAGGGCTTCCATACTTCAAATATGTATTTTTGTAGCAAGATCTTTCCTTGGATACCAACTACCCTGACCTTTCCACCTTGATCTTGGAGACTTCCATTCTTATGAAAAAACTTTAACTTGTGTGCAACTTTTGAACTCTAAGGACTAGTGCTCTCATACTTCAAATCCTTGTGAGAAGACTCTTCATTGGATACCAAAAACTTTGATCCTTTGACCTTGCAGTTTGACATACCTAAAAAAAACAAACCTTGACCACAACTTTTAAAGGAAAAGGGCCAGTGCTTTTATACTTTTTATATGTCATTCTTGTGACAAGACCTTTCTTTTGATATCAAGAATTTGGACCCTTTGACCTCGGAGTTTGACCTACTTTTTAAAATTGTTAACCTTGGTTATAACATTTGAAGGGTTAGGGTTAGGACTTCACATATGCATTCTTTGCAATTGTGGTAAGACCTTTGATACCAATTACTTGACCTTTTCACCTTGGAGATTTCCGTACTCATGAAAAAAACTTTAACCTTGACTTCCATTCATATTTCACAATTGTATCCCCGATGAGAATACTCTACGTTGTGTACAAAAATATTAAATTTGCATTTAGGAAAAGTTTAATCTTAGCTATGTTGCCGAACAGATTCTTACGTGATCTAATATCCCAATAGATGTCTTTTAAATGATTCCTTATTTCTTAGAGAAAAAAATTGAATGTGAATAAACAATGTATAAAAATATATAATTATTTGATATCAACTTTTAGGTAAGTTCCTTCACTTGAAAAATAATCACATCAAAGTATTTAGATCCTAAATTTAAACAAAATAAACAATTTATAAAAAATATAGATTTTTTTGACATTAATTTTTATTAAATCTCCATTACTTGACACATGAACACATCAAAGTATCTTGATCCTAAACTTCAAGGTATTATATTTTCATCGATATTGATATGAAATATATCGTCAATCAAGTTTACAAATCGCACTCGTGTTCTTGAAACAAGTCAGTGTATTTTTTTATAATCAAATTAACGGTGGTAATGCAGGTCATAAGCGCAGTATTTATGATTCATTTGAAGCAGTTAGTTTACACGAAGTACTTAAAAGGTCCTTGACACCTTTTAAGAACAAGTAAACCTTTGTCGGGAAAATTTTGTCACAATATTCTCAAACTTTTCAAAATGATAAGTAAGCACTCGCTTATCATTCATTTAAAAGAACATGTCATGTTTCCTTCTTATGAAACGTAGCAGGGTCTTAGAAACTTGGAATGGTAATCACATACTGAGAAAACAATTTTTTTTTTTGCATTTTAGATGGTACTTATAAAAAGTATAAAAAATCTCAAAAATTTAAACAGCTTCGTTCGTTGTCTTTATAAACTGAACAGTATGAATATTACCCAAAAATAAATTCTTTTTCATTCAAATGAAATAAAAAATAAGTCAACATTTTAAAAAAATTTAGGGAAATGAACTTTATCATTTTTAGTCAATATTCAATCCTAAATGTGAAAATATTTTTTTCAGAAGGCTTTGTCAGAATGTTTCAGTCCTTCATATAATGAAGAACATACCCAATTGATTACAATAAGTGATTTAAGTATTTAACACCCCTCCCTAAAACTAACAAGAAATAGGTTACTTTTCTTGACCTTTTGCACTTACACAGATTTTAATTATTAAATCACTGTTTGAGGGTACTTTCAAATTTAAAATGTGAATATTTATCAAAAATAGTATTTTTCTATTTAATAATATCATATTTGATATATAAAAAAATGAAAAATAATTAAAACATAATTAACAAATAACTATGAAAAGGAATGCACATCATTTAATGATAGACATCTTTGACACAATACATATTTATAACAATATTATACTCTTAAGCTTGTAACTGAAAAAAAATTTATGGAATTTTTGCGTTCCCTCAAAATATTTGCATACCATTCACAAGTAATTACAATGAAATTTCATTACATGAAAAAGTCTTAGATTTTTCCTCTTTAGGTCAAGATCTGGTATATGAAAGGTACCTAAAGGTTTCTCTATTTTGAGAAATTATTAAGTCATTTAGCTTTATAATCAGAATATATAAATTGATTAAAGGTATCAAGAGAATTTTTGCATGATTTGAAATTGAAATCCTTTAATTTCAAAATGATTTATTTTCTACATTTGTTATTGAAGCTTAAAGTGCGGGAAAAAGTAACATTTAATTGATTACGATGCCATAATGGATCTACCACAGGCTAATTAAACACCTGATACGTTTCAGGTTACCTTTTTACACATTCTTAACTTTTTAGTGGTGCAGTTAATTTATTATGATTTTGAAAATAATTTAGAATAAATTCTGAAAGAGATAAAATATTCAAGTCACATTGCTTGTTCTCATCATTTGCCGATAAAAATTTTTTGTGAAAATTGCGTAGACGGCTGATTGAATTGTTAAAAAAAACCTAAGAGAATAGGAGAATTATGGAACAGGAGGTAACAAACAGTAATCAAATGCAAAAGTTCAGTACAAAATCAAAACAAATCAGGAGAAGGGTAAAAACGAACATCTTAAACATCTGAAATGGAATCAGGTGCCATTGAGTAAGCATTACCTGTCGACCAGTCATATCCCACTGTGTGTTGTTTAAAACATATGTTATTCCAAGGAAGAAATCATATTTCTGATGCAAATAATTCAGAAGTGATAGGCAATATATCCATGATATAGATGTTATTCTCAAGAGATATTTTGGATTTTGAAATGAGCGATTTTCTTCAAAGTTTTAAGTTTTGAATCTCATTGAGAATTGGGATAAACCGGTACATTTTATAATTTTCTGGAAAGAGCAAGAGCCATCCTATGCATAAAATGGCCCTGTACTTATATCAATCAATTAACTATCACCCTCTTACCCATTTCATATGTCAAAATAAGGTAGACACTTTGTGCTTTCATTTTCTATAATAGATTTCGTTTTGAGAATACAGATATTCGGAAACAGGTTTAAGGAATTGCAATGTTCTTGAAATTTGCAGAAAATGTGCGTATTTGACTACCTTCAGCAAAGAATTAAAATAAGAGCACAGCCCACGATCCAAAAAATAAAACATGTTTTTTGATCTTCAGAAACAGAGCTTTCATTATGTATTTGCATATTTTTAATCAGAGGTTGTGCTCTTCATGTAATATTGAAAAAAATGCTTCAAATTAAGGTCATTTTCAAAGGAATTTACAGGATACGAGGAAAATGACACAATTCATGACGTCATAATACATTGCCTAGATGGGTGATTACGTCAAAAGTGATAGATACGTTGTCACCAACACTCCAAGTGATAAATACTGAATTTTGAACCTAAACTGAGTGGTTCAGATTTTTCGAAAATTATCAGGGCCAAATAAGGCACAACGTGGCTCATGCTCTTCAGGGGCGTAGAAACAGAGGGGGGGGGGCAGGGAGGGGGGCTGGCTTTTCCCACTTTTTTTCACAACCTCACTTATACTATAGGAAGTGTTAATTGAAAAACCTGGTTGCCCCCCCCCCCCCACTTTTAGCCTTTAAGTTATATACCGAAAATGTAGCATTAGAATTGGTACTGAAAGTAGTTGACACTGAGAAAAAGTTTCGAACCCCCCTCCCCTGCTCTTATCATAACTGATTTGGATAAAATTCACGAGACAATCAAACCATATTGTATACACAAGCAGTAATACATAAATTAATCATGGTCTCGAGACAATGCATAAGATTGAAAGGTGGAAAAATAAAGAAAACCTGCAATATTTTGTTTGCAGCTATGCAGGTTTCTAAGTCACCCGAATTTTCTCTCTAACGAAGACACGTCGAATCTAAAAACGCACATACTTGCATGTATAAATTATAAAATACCTGAAGGCATATTAAAAATATTTGTGGTTGTTATTTTTGCGGATTTCTCCTATCCGCAAAATTTTGCAAAATGGGACAACCGCAGAAAATACCCGTTAAAAGGTACATTTTATCATTTTCAAGAAAATAACAAAGTTGTAGATTTTGTTTCTGTTGATTTGGTATACATGTTTCATTACGTTGATAAAGATTTCTAATTCATTGCTAAAAATAAAATGTTAATGTCCTTTTTCCTAATCCAGTAGGATACCTGCAGAAATTAGATCATTCATTATTTAAAACTGTTTAATATACAGTCAGCTTACACCGGTACATTGTATGTGTTGGTATAAAATCAACTATAACTTTACTAAAATTAAAGATGGTAAAGTTTCAATCCATGATATTTTGGACAATTCTTTTTCAGACCCCATATATTTTGTTCTACAAAAAATTTCAAAGCCTTCGAAATCACAACATATACATGTAATTATGTTCCCCAAACGAAGTTGGGGAACATATTGTTTTTACTCTGTTTCTTATTAAGGTCTTCCGTTTCAGACGGAAGACCTTATAGTGAGTGTACTGTTTCTTTTTATTATTATTATTTTTTTTTTCCCCTTTTCTTGTAAGACGGATTTCTCAGAGATGGCTGGACAGAATTTCTTGAAATTTTCAGGGATGGTGCAGAATAAAAATACGCTCAGACGTTTTTTTCATTTTTTCAAAATTTACTTCCTGTCGTCAGTTTTGTCCGATTTCCGCTTTTTTCAGAAATATTTTGTCATAGTCATATCTCAGAAACGGTAAAAGATTAAGACACCAAACTTATATGAGTAATAGATATTGATAAGTAGGCGAGCCCAATTGGGTTAAGATCGTCCGGCGTCACTTCTGGTCGTCACAGGAAGTGATCAAAGAAATCAAAAATTTCAACTTTTCTTTATTGAAATTTTTTTTGCATCATATTATAGCATTTTATTTGTAGTTTCGAAATATGTCAGTCCCACCGGAAACAAAAACGACAACTTCCGGTTATAAGAGAAAAACTGCATATTTTCAGTATTTTTCTTTCCCATAAATATTTCTTATAGATAAAGTATTTGTCATGATTTTTGGATATGTTATTCAGACTGCAAATGTCTACAGTAACGTTAAATATCTTTGTAAAATTTACTTCCGGTCGCGTGATTTCCTGTCCTAAAAATGAGAAGTAATCATAGCTAGATCTCAAAAACGGTAAGAGATTAAGACACAAAACTTATAGGAGTGGTAGATCTTTGACAAGTAGGCAAAACCATTAGGAATAAGATCGTCCGCCGTTACTTCCGGTCGTCACAGGAAGTGATCAAAGAAATCAGAAACTTCAACTTTTCTTTCATGAAACTTTTTTGCATCACATTATAGAATCCTATTTGTAGTTTTAAAATATATCAGTCCCACCGGAAACAGAAACGACAACTTCCGGTTATAAGAGAAAAACTACATAATTTGAGTATTTTTCATTCCCATAAATATTTTTTCAAATAAAGTATTTGTGATGATTTTTAGATATGTTATTCAGACTGCATATGTCTACAGAAACGTTAAATACCTTTGTAAAATTTACTTCCGGTCGCGTGATTTCCTGTCCTAAAAATGAGAAGTTATCATAGCTAGATATCGTAAACGATAAGAGATTAAGACACCAAACTTATAGGAATGGTAGATCTTGATGAGTAGTCAAATTTATTTGGGTTAACATCGTCCGCCGTCACTTCCGGTTATCACAAGAAGTGATCAAATTAATCAAAAGTTTCAACTTTTCTTTATGGAATCTTTCTTCGTTATACATTATAGCATCTTATTTATAGTTTTGAAATATGTCAGTCCCACTGGAAATAGAAAAGACAACTATGAGAGAAAAACTGCGTAAATTTAGTATCATACTATCCCATAGATACTTTTTATAAAAAGAGTAATAGAAATCATTTTAGGACATGTTATTCAGACTGAAATGTCTAGAGTAACCTCAAACTTCTTTTCAAAAAATGTACTTCCGGTCACATGATTTCATTAAGTTAACATTAAGAGATCTCTTAATCTGCAAGAGATCAAGACACTGAACTTACATGTATAATAAACCATAAAGATTGGGCACCAGATATAGGATAACTTGCGTCTGATGTCACTTTCAGTCGTCATAGAAAGTGATAAAAGAATTAATGAAAATGATTTTTGTAAATGTTATTAAGACTATGATTGTCTAAACTAACGTCGAGAATCTTGGTAAGTTACACCTCCGGTCGTTTGTTTTCTTGAAATCATTTTAAATATTATATGCCTTTTTAACATAGATAAAA
>PRKT01000575.1:27037-42753 GCA_003671525.1 Saccostrea glomerata | reverse complement strand
TTTATTAAGGTCTTCCGTCTCCAACGGAAGACCTTCTTGTTATTCTTCGGTTTCTTTTTCCCTATTATTATTATTTTTTTTCCAACCGATTTTTGTGCACGCGATTTCTCAGAAACGGCTCGGTCGATTTACATGAAATTTTCATATGTAATAGATCATCAATCGATCTTGATAGGTTTTTAAGCGTTTTTATGACGTCACTTCCGGTCGTGAGATATGAACAATTTTCTGATTTTAAATTGCAATTTTGTCTTGATTTAGTAGCGAAAACTGTTTAAGATATGATCTGAGGATTAATTGGAGATGATAGTTCATGAGTTATAGCGTTGCACAATCATATTTTCGTGCGACGTCGATACTTCCGGTCGCTACCGGAAGCGAATTTAAAAAACGTAATTTTTCAACTTTTGTTTTTAAATATTTTTGTTTTAGATTTGAATAGAGACCCTTTTGCTGAAGCGAAATATGTAATTTGTTTGAAAATTGAAAAAGCCGACCTCGAGATATTTGCATTTGAAAACGCGAAGCGGTGATTACAATGGCTCAATGGTTAGCGCGTTGGATTGTCACGCGGGCGACCCGGGTTCGATCCCCCATGTGACCAAAAAATTTTATCATTTTTTCTGCTCGATTTCTCAACATTTTTTAATTTTAGACCATTTGGAACAATATATTGTAAACTTTTAAGAATATCTTGCGTAATTAGGGGTCACAAAGGGCCAGAATGTCAAATCTTTGACGCTTTATATCTCGAAATGGGGGAATATTTTGATAAGCAATATTGAACAAAAGATGGCCAGAATAATGTTCTAAACAATATGCATACTTTGAATTTTTGTAAAATGGCCCCATTAAGGACTTGTAGGAGTGGCCCCTAAATATTTCATTTGGCATATCTCCTCAACGAATAAAAATCTCTGAATAAGTGTTGAACAAAAAATCTTCAAAATCACAAGACCTTTCATTTGATATCAAGAAAAAGGGGCTGACCCCTCAAATTAGGGACTCAGAGGGGCCAAAAGTCTTCTATCTATAACTCTCTAATGATCAATATTTTGTTATGCATTACTTAAGCAAAAGTATTTATCTTTACGATTTGCAACAATATATGATACTATTTTGATAAAATGTTACGTAATTAGGGGCCACAAGGGGCCAGAATGTCACAGCTTTGACGCTTCATATCTCAAAAAGGGGGAATATTTTGTTAAGCAATATTGAACAAAAGATGCTCAGAATAATATTCTAAACAATATGCATACTTTGAATTTTTGTAAAACGGCCCCGTTAAGGACTTGTAGGAGTGGCCCCTAAATATTTTTATTGAGCATATCTCTACAACGAATAGAAATCTCTAAATAAGTGTTGAAATAAAAATCTTTAAAATCACAAGACCTTTCATTTGGTATCAAGAAAAAGGGGCTGGCCCCTCAAATTAGGGGCTCAGAGGGGCCAAAATTCTTTCATCTATAGCTCTCTTATGATCAATATTTTGTTATACATTACTGAAGCAAAAGTATTCAACTTAATGATTTGCAACAATATATGATAATATTTTGATAATATGTTACGTAATTAGGGGTCACAAGGGGCCAGAATGTCACATTTTTGACGCATTATATCTCGAAAAGGGGGAATATTTTGATAAGCAATATTGAGCAAAAGATGTTCAGAATAATGTTCTAAACAAGATGCATACTTTGAATTTTTGTAAAACGGTCCCGTTAAAGACTTGTAGGAGTGGCCCCTAAATATTTCCATTTAACATATCTCCACAACGAATAGAAATCTCTGAATAATTGTTGAACAAAAAATCTTCAAAAATCACAAGACCTTTAATTGAATATCAAGAAAAAGGGGTGGCCCCTCAAATTAGGGGCTCAGAGGGGCCAATCTCGGTCTTCCGTCCGATTCTTGATAAGATAAGATTTTGATTGATAATTTCACTCTAAAATAATGGTAAAGATTGTGAAGAAGACCGATTTTGCCTCCATAATCTGTAAACAGACATTGAACATTAAGACTTAAAAATTCGACTTTTGGCCCCTCATAGCCGCTAATATTAGGGATCAGCGCTTTTTTTTCTCCATATGATCTTAAAGCTCTCAGGATTTTGAACACTTTTTGTTCAACAACTATTCAGAGATTCTCTTTCGTTTTCGAGTTATTTGAAAAAGAAATATTAAGGGGCCAACCCTTCAACTCCTTAATGGGGACATTTAGCGAAAAATGAAAGGTTGCATATAGTTCAGAACTGTATTTTGAACATCTTTTGTTCAATATTACTTATCAAAATATTTCCCACTTTTGAGATAAAGAGCGTCACAGATTTTGCATTTTGGCCCCTTATGGCCCCTTATTACATGTATGCACCATACGACATTCAAAACATAATAAATAGTTTTAGATTGTTGAGATAAACATCATTGCTTCAGTAATGTATAACAAAATATTGACTGCTAAAGAGTTATCGATTAAAGAATTTTGGCCCCTTTTGGCCCCTAATTTGAGTACCCAGCCCCTTTTACTTGATCTCATCTTAAAGCTCTCAGGATTTTAAACACTTTTTGTTCAACAACTATCACTGCATGAAAAGTCGGGTTTAATTTTACCTTAAATGCAATTCAAATGCTGCGATTATTTAATGTTTAAATGCATAATATACCATATTGTGGGATCGTAAATGTTAGAAAATAATTAGCATTTAATACGAGTTTAATGAAAAATTAAAAGAACAAATTTAATAAAGTTTGGAAAATTGTAAACGTACTAATACGTTCGGATTTAAGTCTACCGTAAACAAATATTATACCTCTAATATACAAAACGTATAATTATTATTAAACATGGCCTTAAAATAAAGTTTTATGGTCATATTAAATTTGTTCGTTTAATAAAATTTAACGTAGATCTTTACCTCATTATTTTTTGTTAAATTCACACTTTACTTTATAATACTTCCAAAAATTAAGTTATATACGGAAAATTGTAAACTTACTAATACGTTCAAATTTTAATCTTTCATAAACTAATATTAAATCTCTTGTATGTGTGATGAAAATGTACGGATTAAACCTTCCCATATCATTGAGATTTAAGGTTGTATTTGATGAAATTTAATATTATTATATTATTGCATAATATTTTTATTTTATATTTATTCCATCAATAATTTGTATGGTTTACAATTGTGGGTTTTTTGGCAAGTATTTTACAATCATACACAAATCCATTTCTCATTCAATTTTATTAGATGTTATCTCAATAGTGTACAAACAATGAGTTCTAACAAAGTACAAGATATTTCAAATTTATGCCTAAAAGTCAGAATTTAAAAATTTACAATCATGATTATACCTCAATTATAATGGAGTAAATTGTTACATACGAGTAGTTGGTTATATACTGAAGTAATTATAAATAATTTAATATAAGAATAGAATTGTATGTAAAATTCAAATCCACAATAAATCAGAACACAACAGGTCAAAAATGTAGTCATTCTGGACTCCAAAAGACTGCAAAACCTGACTGAAACTGTCCCTATTAAAACTGCTGCATGAGTTGTAAATGGCTTTTCAATTTCCCACAATAAATTATATCATACTTTGCATAAAAAGAATAAAAGTTGCCAATAAAAGTTGTCCATTCTTTTTACATGTACATTTAATAAGACAACTCTATATATGCTAAGTGTCATTGCTTCACTACAAATGTGTCCCATAATTATTCTAATCATTTTCCTACATACGATATCAAATCAAACAGCCAATATCTCAGTTTTTAAGGAAATTTGACCGGGACTTTACTACGAAACTATTTCTATTTCCTTCAACCTTAAAATAATATGCTTACAAAATACCTTAAATGTTGTGGAATTTGGTGGCTCAGTGGTTAGCGTGTCCGACTGTCATACTAATGGTCTTGGGATCGAGCCCAGATGGAGGAATGTTTTGTTTTTTTTTTTTGCATTTTTTTTTTAATTAAGTTGAAAAATTTCCTTCTTACAGATAAATAGAGAAGAACGGAAGACCTTATTTGTTGCTGTAGCAACAAGAGTTTCTAGTTATTATTATTATTATTTTTTTTTTCCCCTTTTCTTGTAAGACGGATTTCTCAGAGACGGCTGGACAGATTTTCTTGAAATTTTCAGGGATGGTGCAGAATAAAAATACGCTCAGGCGTTTTTTTCATTTTTTCAAAATTCACTTCCTGTCGTCAGTTTTGTCCGATTTCCGCTTTTTTCAAAAATATTTTGTCATAGTCATATCTCAGAAACGGTAAAAGATTAAGACACGAAACTTACATGAGTAATATATCTTGATAAGTAGGCGAGCCCAATTGGGTTAAGATCGTCCGCCGTCACTTCCGGTCGTCACAGGAAGTGATCAAAGAAATCGAAAATTTCAATTTTTCTTTATTGAAACTTTAAGTGCATCATATTATAGCATTTTATTTGTAGTTTCGAAATATGTCAGTCCCACCGGAAACAAAAACGACGACTTCCGGTTATAAGAGAAAAACTGCATATTTTCAGTATTTTTCTTTCACATAAATATTTCTTATAGATAAAGTATTTGTAATGATTTTTGGATATGTTATTTAGACTGGAAATCTCTACAGTAACGTCAAATATCTTTTTAAAATTTACTTCCGGTCGCGTGATTTCCTGTCCTAAAAATGAGAAGTTATCATAGCTAGATCTCAAAAACGGTAAGAGATTAAGACACCCAACTTATAGGAGTGGTAGATCTTGATGAGTAGGCAAAACCGTTAGGAATAATGTTGTCCGCCGTCACTTCCGGTCGTCACAGGAAGTGATCAAAGAAATCAGAAATTTCATCTTTTCTTTCATGAAGCTTTTTTTGCATCACATTATAGAATCCTATTTGTAGTTTTAAAATATATCAGTCCCACCGGAAACAGAAACGACAACTTCCGGTTATAAGAGAAAAACAACATAATTTGAGTATTTTTCATTCCCATAAATATTTTTTACAGATAAAGTATTTGTGATGATTTTGAGATATGTTATTCAGACTGCATATATCTACAATAACGTAAAATATCTTTGTAAAATTTACTTCCGGTCGCGTGATTTCCTGTCCTCGGAATGAGAAGTTATCATAGCTAGATCTCGTAAACGGTAAGAGATTAAGACACCAAACTTATAGGATTGGTAGATCTTGATGAGTAGGCAAATCTATTTGGGTAAACATCGTCCGCCGTCACTTCCGGTTACCACAGGAAGTGATCAAATTAATCAAAAGTTTCAACTTTTCTTTATGGAATCTTTCTTCGTAATTCATTATAGCATCTTATTTATAGTTTTGAAATATGTCAGTCCCACTGGAAACAGAAAAGACAACTTCCGGTTATGAGAGAAAAATTGCGTAAATTTAGTATCATACTATCCCATTGATAATTTTTATAAAAAGAGTAATAGAAATGATTTTAGGACATGTTATTCAGACTGAAATGTCTAGAGTAACTTCAAATTTCTTTTCAAAAAATGTACTTCCGGTCACATGATTTCATTAAGTTAACATTACGAGATCTCTTAATCTGCAAGAGATCAAGACACTGAACTTACATGAATATTAAACCATAAAGATTGGGCACTAGATATAGGATAACTTGCATCTGACGTCACTTCCAGTCGTCATAGAAAGTGATAGAAGAATTAATGAAAATGATTTTTGTAAATGTTATTAAGACTATAATTGTCTAAAGTAACGTCGAGAATCTTGGTAAGTTACACCTCCAGTCGTTTGTTTTCTTGAAATCATTTTAAATATTATATGCATTTTTAACATAGATAAAACCTCATTCATGTAGATAAATAGAGGAGAACGGAAGACCTTCTTTGTTGCTATAGCAACAAGAGTTTCTAGTTATTATTATTATTCTTATTTTTTCCCCAAAATTTTGTGCACGCGATTTCTCGAAAACTATTCAGTGCTTTTCAATGAAACTTTCAGGAATTATGCGTCATTATATGAAGTTGTGGCATGGATAGGAAAATTTGGAATACTCACCTTTGGTTCCAAGTTATTGACACTTTTCTGATTTTAAAATGCAATTTTGTCCCCCCCTTTTTTTCGAAAATGGTTTAAGATATTAACTGGAGACCTGTTAGAGATGAAAGATGATTACTTTAAGATATGACGAATCACCTTTTCATGGGTCGTCGGTACTTCCGGTTGCTGCCGGAAGCGAAATTAAAAAGTCCGTATTTTCTAACTTTTTTGTTTTTCAATATTTTTCATTTATTTTTGGAATGGTAATAGAGACCCTTCTTATAATGCTTACTGTATGATTTGTTTGAATATTGATAAATCCAAACTCTAGATATCAACAATTAAAAATCTGAAGCGAGTCCAAAATGGCGGCTGTCTCTGTCAACTCCGACATTTCGCAATAGGGGTTTACGGAGGCAGCCGAACGTTTGCTTGAACGAAAGTAAAGGAATACTTGGATTTTCACGTCATAGTTACGTTGCAATTCTGTGTCAAACTATGTTCTTCTTAAACGTCTTCTATAATTGGTTTTGGCTAGTTCTCAAAGTAGAAAAAGTGTTACTTGCTTAAATACTATATGGAATTTGTAAAATGTGATAAATATACTTTCGAATCGTCGAATTTTAGGCTACATGAACGGTTTTTATTTCATTGAAGCTTTCACACGTATTAAATAGAACATCCCAAAGAAAAGGCTTCAAGATTAACTCGTGGCGTTTGCGATAAATTATGAATAGTGACTAGCCTTTTATAATTGTAAAACAAAAGCACTGTTATACAGAGGTATATACAAGAAGATTTAGAGCAGAGGTCCCAATAGCGTAATATTTAGCGCGTTCGATTTTCATGCTGGCGACTTGGATTCAATCCCCCTTGAGTGCGATAATTTTTTTTTACTTTTTCATCTCGATTTTACGTTTTTTTTAACGGAATCGGACGGAAGACCTCTCGTTGCTCGCAACGAGTTCGTATCTAGTTATTATTATTATTATTATTTTTTTTTCCCCAAAATTTTGTGCAGGCGATTTCTCGAAAACTATTCGGTGGTTTTCTATGAAACTTTCAGGAATTATGCGTCATTATATGAACTTTGTTCATCAGAAGGAAAATTTGGAATACTCACCTTCGGTTCCAAGTTATGGACAGTTTTCTGATTTTAAAATGGATTTTTGTCCCCCCTTTTTTACGAAAATGGTCTAAGATATTAACTGGAGACTTGTTAGAGATAATAGATGATGACTTTTAGATATGTGAAATCACCTTTTCGTGTGTCGTCAGTACTTCCGGTCGCTAGCGGAAGCGAATTTAAAAAGCCCGTATTTTCTAACTTTTTTATTTTTCAATATTTTTCATTTGTTTTTGGAATGTTAATAGAAACCATTCTTATAATGCTAACTATGTAATTTGTTTGAACATTTATTAATCCTAACTCTAGATATTAACATTTAAAAATCTGAAGCGGGGCCAATATGGCGGCTGCCTATGTCAACTCTGACATTTCGCAATAGGGGTTTTCAGAGGCAGCCAAGTGTTTGCTTGAACTAAAGTAAATACGGATAAATGAAATGTAAAGGAATACGGGGATTATCACGATGTAGTTACGTTGCAGTTCTGTGTCAAACTAAGTTAAAATCCATGGTCGTCTCAAACGTCTTCTATAATTGGTTTTGGCTGGTTCTCAAAGAAGAAAAAGAAAAGACTAAATGTGTAAATGAAGTACATACCTACTATCATTTGTTTTGCGGAAAAAAACAGATCTTAAATCATAGTTACAAATAATAGATTTAACAAACAATATCGATGTATATACGAAGTATTAAAAGTATCCACTGTTTTGCTCATGCACACTTGAATCATATTAAACTAATAGGAAAGACAAACATAGTAAAACCATTTTTTAGAAGAATTGAGTTTATATTAATATTCTTGTTTCAAAGAATAGATTGAAGTTATTGAACATAAATGATATCTGATTCCTTGGCGGTCTTAGGGCGACACATGTTTCTTGGCGAAACATTTCAACCTTTTCATGAAAGTTTAACTAATAGGGATAGTTCAGTATGGGGATAAACAGAAAATTTTTAAAAGTAAAAAAAAATGAAAGCAGTTTCGCTAATTTAGTGTTACTTATCTATTTATGCATAGAATTTGTAAAAGTGTTACAAACAATTTCATTATCTTGAAATTTTAGCTATAAGAACGTTCTTTTTTTATTTCCATTGAAGCTATCACACCCATTTAATGGGACATTCCAAAGAAAAGGCGCAATGACTTACTTGTGGCGTTTGGCGCAAAATTATTAATAGTGACCGCATTTCATTATTCTAAGACAGATGTACTGTTTCAGAAGTATATAAAAGTAGATTTAGAGCTGTGGTCCCAATAGCGTAATAGTAAGCGCTTTGGATTTTCATGCTGGCGACCCTTGTTCAATCCCCTTTGTTTCCCTGAAAGTTCGATCACTTTTTCAGCTCGATTTTGCGGGGTTTTTTTTCAGAATCGGACGGAAGACCTCTCGTTGCTCGCAACGAGTTTCTTTTCTAGTTATTATTATTATTCTTTTTTCATTTCCATGGCGATATCTCCGCTGTGACTGTACGGATTTCGAAGATTTTTACAGGAAAGATGCATCAGGTTAATATCTCCAGACGTGTTTTTCATTTTTTCAAAATTTTCTTGCGTTCGCGATTTTTTGGGGAAATTTGTATTTTTTAAATGGATTTTTGTACACAACTTTTCTCGAAAACGGCCAAAGATATGACATTGAAACTTATGGACATGAAAGACCATCACATGTAGATGTGCCGAACGTCCTTCATTTTTTGTCGTTCTTACTTCCGGTTGCAAACGGAAGTGAATTCAAAAAGTCTAATTTTTCAACTTTTTTGTTTTTCAATATTTTTCTTTCGGATTTACAGGGTTTATAGAGCGTCTTCAAAGATATCTATATATGTTTTTATTTTTTTCATGCGTTCGTTTATTGCAAAGATATGAACGAACCAAACTTTGTCTTAATGTCGGGGGTTCGAATCCCGCTCGGGGCGTTCCCCAAATTTTTTCTTTGTTTTTGTCTTTTTTCAGTTGCAAATTTCTTTTCACTTTTTTATAACATGTGTGGAAGATTTTGCCGATTTTTAAAAAGCTATATTTGGAGATATTTGGTGAAATACCTGGAACAATCACGATCTGTGTTGAGAAACTGCTGTAGGTGAACGTAAACAAAAAATACATTATGAAATCTATTTCATGGGATGACGCAGACAATATGGAAAAAGAGAAGTCGGTCGGAAGACCTGCTTGTTGCACCAGCAACAAGAACGCATCTAGTTAAGGTCTTCCGTTTTCACGGAAGACCTTATAGTGATTCTACTGTTTCTTATTAAGGTCTTCCGACTTCCTTCGGAAGACCTTATTGTTTTCCGTCGGTTTCCTATTATTAAGGTCTTCCGTCTTCACGGAAGACCTTATAGTGATTCTATTGTTTCTTATTTATTAAGGTCTTCCGTCTTCACGGAAGACCTTATAGTGATTGTATTGTTTCTTATTATTATTATTATTCTTTTTTTGACAAAATTTTGTGCACGCGATTTCTCGAAAACTATTCAGCGGATTTCAGCAAAACTTTCACAAAATATATGTCATTACATGAAGTTGTGCAGTCTGTAATTTTTTTTGGTAAATTCGCTTTCGGTGCCAAGTTATGGACGATTTCCTGATTTTAAAATGCAATTTTGTCGCGCACTTTTATCGAAAATGGCTGAGGATATTAACTGGAGACTTATTGGAGATGATAGATCATGACTTTTTGGTTTGCAGAATCACCCTTTTGTGCGTCGTTAATACTTCCGGTTTCTGCCGGAAGCAAATTTAAAAAATGCAATTTTTTCAATTTTTTTGTTTTTCAATATTTTTAATTTCTTTTTGGAATGCTAATAGAGACCCTTCCATTGATGCTTACTATATAATTTGTTTGAACATTAATAAATCTTAACTCAAGATATTAGCATTTGAAAATTTGAAGCGGGCCCAATATGGCGGCTCCCCCTGTCAACTCCGACATTTCGCAATAGGGGTTTACGGAGGCAGCCGAGCGTTTGCTTGAACGGAAGCCACATAAGGATAAATGAAATTTAAAGGAATACTTTGATTGTCACGTCGTACTTACGTAGCAATTCTGTGGCAAACTTAGTTTTAATCCAAGGTCATCTCAAACGTCTTCTTTAATTGGTTTTGGTTAATTGACAAAGAAAGAAAGGACTTAATTTGCAAATGAAATACGAAATCCAGTATCTTTTGTTTGGCACCAAGGAAAAACAGATCTTATATCATAGTTATAAAATATAGTTTTTCAAGAAACAAAATCGATGTATATAGTACGTATAAAGCTTTATCACTGTTTTCTCATGCACTCTTGTGTCATATTAAACAAACAGAAGAGACAAAAATAAGAAAATCAAATTTTAAAGATAGTTTGGAGTTTATATTTAATTTAACATTCTTTTCTCAAAGATATTCAACGCTTTTGAACATAAATGGCATCTGATTCCTTGACCGTCGTAGGGCGAGACATATTTTTTCACCGAGCCATTTCTACCTTTTCATTAAGGTGTAACTAATCGGGATAGTTCACATTGGGGATAAACGGGAAATTAAAAAAAGAGTTAAAAATTAT
The DNA here is from genome assembly GCA_003671525.1 of Saccostrea glomerata. Classification (NCBI taxonomy): domain Eukaryota; kingdom Metazoa; phylum Mollusca; class Bivalvia; order Ostreida; family Ostreidae; genus Saccostrea; species Saccostrea glomerata. The sequence goes on along the minus strand of PRKT01000575.1, from coordinate 32,061 downwards.
AACCATTTCACTTTTTTAGGGTTACTTACCTATATCCGATCTAGAATATGTACAATGTGTTAAATATACTGTCTAAACCTCGCAATTTAGGCTACAAGAACGTTCTTTTTTCTTATAATTTCATTGAAGCTATCACACCTATTTACATTAAAAAGAAAAGGCGCGAAAGATTTAATCGTGGTGTTTGGCGCAAAATTATGAATAGTGGCGCGCCTGCAAAACATTTAGAGCAGTTGACCCAGTAGCGTAATTTAAGCGCGTTGGGAATGAAAGAGAAAAAAAGAGCGTTGTATTTTCACGCTGGCTACTTGGATTCAATCCTCTTTGTGACAAAATTTTTTTATCACTTTTCAGTTCCGGTCCTCCAAGTTTGGGGGTTGAGTAGGAGGTCGACTACCTCCTCTCCGAAAAAAGAATGACAGAAACAATGGACAATATAGATCAAAGAAGACTGGGTGATGTAGCCCATTTTCTATTAGATTTTCAACAACTTCTTATTTATTTATTTATGATTATTCATTGAGAGTATTGTTATATTCTTGCCAAATAATGAAATTATATAATATTTTTGATAAAGCTTTATTCATCATGTTTATTCCTGTGCAATTTTGAGACTTTACTATTTAGTCTACTTGTTAAATTTTTGATAATTAATATTTATTTTTTATTATTTACAAAGGTTAATCATGTTAATTCTCACTTTATTAAATTTATAAAACTTAACAGCTGTGTTTTCATTAAGCATTGATCATAATTAAAAAGCCCCTTACCTGTGTTGATCGAAGATAGTTTACCCCTTTAAGCCAAGTTGGCTGTAACTATGGTAATTTTTTTACTTAAGAGCACTACATATAGTAGTTAATTATTCCTGAGATATGACATGTATGAGGAAGTTTCAATTGTCATAGGCATTGGAAGCAAATTCAAACGGGGGGGGGGGGGGGGCTAAACCGCCAAAACACGTAAACCCCCAATTTTCAATGCATATTATGTAATCACTTAAAAAAAAATGCCCCCCCCCAACTTCCGACGCATGTGTAGATGCTGCTGTGCATGGTGATGGTATCACTTTGTATCCAGCTAGATATTTGCCCTGTCTGATCATTACTGATGGGCCCAAAATTGGTATTAATACATATTATCTCATCAAAAACCTCATGATAATTCAACAATCATTTGTTATATTTGTCTAACAGAAACTTGTGTTGCACGTGCTTAGCACATTGTCACCTACGAATCGGAGATCCCAGCTTTAACCATCACGTGTAAAATACCATATACCACTATAAAATATTTATGGACATAAATCGAATCTACACCTTTTAATTACTCACTTCTGTATGTTAAGACATCGTTTGATACTTTGAATAAGCTGCAAATTAGGCATCATCTCTACTTTCCAGGGAAAAATCAGCGATATTTTCATTCACAGACATGTTCAGAGATCTATAAGGCCGATCCCGACCCGAAATCATTACTGCAAGTTACATCAGCCAGCATCAGCTTTTCCACACTACGGTACCCGACTCAAAATGTGATTATTTTGCACCTATTCCACTAGTTCGAGTAAAACGAAGTAGGTCGGTTTTGAAATTAATTACAGAATTTCTCAGGAAGTAAACGGAATAAACTTTGACAGTAATGAAGATTCAGGTGGATAATCCAGCAATTTTTGAAAAGGGGGGGGGGGGGTGTTCCAGGGCCATGCCCCAATACTCATGCAAAGAATCACACAGCAGACAGACCAAAAACGTTGTAACGATTTTAAAGGGGACAACCCCCAAAATGAGTTGAAAAGCCCCCAAAAATATTAATTATAACAATAACAAATAAAACACAAGAAACCTGTGCACCACACTTTAAATTCTAGTTGAAGGGGTTGGTCGGGGCGGAAAGGAGGGGCTCAAACTTTTTGGAACATTATTCTTTCCTGTGGTTGCATGTGGGTATTTTGACCTTCCGGGAGCAAATCACAAGACACCCATGAGCCACATCGCTCACATGAGCACTGAGGCTGGAGAAAGACCAAATAATCAATTGATCCACTATCGAAAAAGCTTAAATGCATAAGTGGTCACAAACTTTCCCTTAAAAGGGGGTGAGGTGGGATGGGAAGTATGATTTGTATTACAGGAGTCTGAAGCTTTTATCGTCAAAAAAATAATCCGTACAAAAATTTCCTAGAGTGACTGTACCTTTAACAAAAAAAAAAAAAAAAAGAAGAAAAAAAACACCAACCAGGATTGCAACGTGTTTTGGGGGAACTCACCTAAACAAATAGATATGGGCTTGGCCAGAAAAAAATCACGACTATTTCTGTATCCGGAGTGTTTGTGTAATTTATTCAAGTTGAAAAATCCAATCTGCTTGATGACTAAGGGCTGTACATGGCCTTTTCCCACATTGACAGCTCATCCTGGACTCCATGCCACTAAACCGGAAGTGAACATCTCAGTATATATTTGTTACTTGAGTTTTAACAGTTAGAGGAGATAATTCATTACTGATAATACTACATTATAATTTGAATAGATGATACTGTTTACTCTCTTTATCTTTATATGTATTCAACTTTTTATTCCATGCAATTCCATATTTAGGCATGTCAATGTTACCTATTTCTGCACTTCTTTTGACTTCTACATCAGTCCATTTGTCTACTGAGTATTACGATAGGCGGGTCACGATACATTATTTTGCACCAAACGTCACGAGAAATTCTTTGCGCTTTTCCTAAATTTGGGATGTATGTTCTATTGAATAGATGTGATTGCTTCAATGAAATTTAGAAATGCATGTTCTTATAACCCGAATTTCGAGCTTTACAAGGTATATTTATCACATTGTACAAATTTCATATTGGCAAGTAATACTAAAGCAATGAATTTGAAAGGATTTCCCACAAATTTTATCATCCTGTTTACTCCCAAAGTGGACTATCCCGTTTAGTTACCGATCATGAAAAAATGGGATGTATCGCTGAAAAACATGTCTCGCCCTCCGACTTTCAAGGAATCTGATACAATTTATTTTCAATAGCTTGCATCTATTAGGAAAAAAATATTTATATCAATTTTATTTAACAATTAATTTAAAATATAATTTTATTTTGGTCTTTTCTAATCATTTAATATGCCAAAAACCTGCATGAAAATAAACTAAAGCCACGTAATACTCACTAATTATATGTATTGCTTTAGTCATGCCAGTTTCTTGAAAAACTATTACTTAAAACCATGGTTTAGGAATAGTTTTCCGTATGTTATAGTAATTGTATTTCCACTTGTGGTCATTTTTTAATCTACTTTGAGATATAGACAAAAGCAATCATTGCAGAGGAAAGCTCGGATTAAATCTCAAATTCGAATTTGAATTGCAACGTAATCTGAGAATTCCTTCACATTTCATTGAAACTTATGGTACATAACTTTTGTTCATCCAAACGCTCAGCTAACCCTGTAAACTGCAACCTGCCCATCGAAGAGAGCCGCCATCTTAGTCTCGCTTCAAATTTAGAAATGCGAATATCCAGAGTATAGATTGATCAATTTTGCGTAAATTATATATTAGGCATTTTCAGAGGGGTCTCTATCAACCATATTAATACCAATGAAAAAATACTGAAAAACAAAAAAGTAAAAAAAAATTGCATATTTTGAATACGCTTCCGGTAGAAACCGGAAGTACTGACGACGCACGAAAAGGCGATTCTGCAAACCACAAAGTCATGATCTATCATCTCCAATAAGTCTCCAGTTCATATCCTCAGCCATTTTCGATAAAAGTGCGCGACAGATTTGCATTTTAAAATCAGGAAATCGTCCATAACTTGGCACCGAAAGCGAATTTACCAAAAAAAATTACAGACTGCACAACTTCATGTTATGACGCACATTTTGTGAAAGTTTTGCTGAAATCCGCTGAATAATCTGAAAAAGTTAACCAAAATTGCACATAAAAGGGATTGAGTCGCCAACATGAAAATTCAGCAAAAAAAATCCAACGCACTAAATATTACGCTTTTGGGACCTCTGCTCTAAATTTTCTTGTATATACCTCGGTAAAACAGTGCTTTTGTCTTAGAATTATGAAAGGTGAGTCACTATTCATAATTTCGCGCCAAACGCCACGAATTAATCTTAGCGCCTTTTCTTTGGAATGTTCTATCTTATAGGTGTGATAGCTTCAATGAAATAAAGAAATGTTCTTATAGCCTTAAATTCGAGGATAAGAAAGTATATTTAGCACATTTAATTTTACAAATTCCATATCGTATGTAAGCAAGTACGACTAAAGCAGTGATATGGCTACGGATTTTTTATCTTTTTTTTAATTTCCTGTTTATCCCCAAAGTGAACTCTCCCGATCAGTTAAACTTTCATGAAAAGGTTGTACTGTTTCGCCGAAAAACATGGCTCGCCTTTCGACGGTCAGGGAATTGGATACCATTTGTGCTCAATGACTTGAATCAGATCTTCGAGACAATAATTTTAATACAAACCCCATTAAGTGATCTTTTAAAAAATAGTTATCTTATTTTGTCTTTTCTATTAGTTTGATATGACACAAGTTTTATACTAACTGTATTCATTGATATTCTTTCTTGAAAAACTATTACTTATAACTATTATTTAAGATCTGTTTTTCCGTGTTGCAAATCAGAAGATACATGTATTAGGTATCGTATTTCATTTGCACATTTAGTCTTTTGTTTTTCTACTTTGAGAACCAGCCAAACCAATTATAGAAGATGTTTAAGAAGAACTTAGTTTGACACAGAATTGCAACGTAAAAACGACGTGACATTCCAAGTATTCCTTTACATTTCATTTATCCTTATGTTACCTTCGTTCAAGCAAACGCTCGGCTGACTCCGTAAACCCCTATTGCGAAATGTCGGAGTTGACAGAGACAACCGCCATATTGGACCCGCTTCAGATTTTTAAATGCTAATATTTGGAGTTTGGATTTATCAATTTACAAACAAATCATATAGCAAGCATTATAAGAAGGGTTACTGTTAG
>PRKT01000575.1:0-25266 GCA_003671525.1 Saccostrea glomerata | reverse complement strand
GAAAAAATTTGGGGAACGCCCCGAGCGGGATTCGAACCCCCGACAGTAAGACAAAGTTTGGTTCGGTCATATCTATGCAATAAACGCACGCATGAAAAAATGAAAACATATATAGATATCTTTGAAGACGCTCTATAAACCCTGTAAATCCGAAAGAAAAATATTGAAAAACAAAAAAGTTGAAAAATTAGACTTTTTGAATTCACTTCCGTTTGCGACCGGAAGTAGGAACGACAAAAAATGAAGGACGTTCGGCACATCCACATGTGATGCTCTTTCATGTCCATGAGTTTCAATGTCATATCTTTAGTCGTTTTCGAGAAAAGTAGGGTACAAAAATCCATTTAAAAAATACAAATTTCCCCAAAAATCACGAATGGAAGCAAATTTTGAAAAAATGAAAAACACGTCTGGAGATATTCTCATGATGCATCTTTCCTGAGAAAATCTTTGAAATCTGTCTACGCATAGCTGAGATATCGGCATAACTATGAAAAAAGAATAATAATAATAATAATAATAGGAAACCGACGGAAAACAATAAGGTCTTCCGAAGGAAGTCGGAAGACCTTAACTAGATGAGATCTCGTTGCGAGCAACGAGTAGGTCTTCCGTTGAATTTCGAGATAAGATGAGATGTGATTTTGACTCAGATATTTGTTTAAAGAGAATGACATTGAGTTTTCCCTAGTTAAAGTTTCTCATTTTTATTTTTATCACGATATTCTGAACATCTTTTGTTTGACAAGGCTTATGAAAATAATCCCCCTTTTCGAGACATAAAGCATAAAAATTATAGTATTTTGGTCCCTTGCGACCCCTAATTACGTAACATATGATAAAAATATATTATTATATATTGTTGCAAATCGTTAAGATGAATACTTTGGCCTCAGAAATGTATAACAAAATATTGATCATAGATAAAGGATTTTTGGCCCCTCTGAGCCCCTAATTTGAGGGGTCAGCCCCTTTTTCTTGATATTAAATGAAAAGTCTTGTGATTTTGAAGATTTTTTGTTCAACAATTATTCAGAGATTTCTTTTCGTTGTGGAGATATGTTAAGTGGAAATATTAAGGGGTCACTCCTACAAGTCCTTAATGGGGCCGTTTTACAAAAATTCAAAGTATGCATATTGCTTAGAACATTATTCTGACCATCATTGTTCAATATTGCTTATCAAAATATTCCCCCTTTTTGAGATCAAAAGCGTCCAAGATGTGACATTCTGGCCCCTTTGACCCCTAATTACGTAATATATTATTTAAATATCATCATATATTGTTGCAAATCGTTAAGATAAACACTTTTGCTTCAGTAATGTATAACAAAATATTAATCGTTAGAGAGTTATAGATAAAAGACTTTTGGCCCCTCTGAGCCCCAAATTTGAGAGGCCAGTCCCTTTTTCTTGATATCAAATGAAAGGTCATATGATTTTGAAGATTTTTTGCTCAACACTTATTCAGAGATTTCTAATCGTTATGGAGATATGCCAAATTAAAATATATTTAGGGGCCACTCTTACGAATCCTTAATGGGGCCGTTTTACAAAAATTCAAAGTATGCATATTGTTAAGAACATTATTCTGGCCATCTTTTGTTCAATATTGCTTATCAAAATATCCCCCCTTTTCGAGATATAAAGCGTCAAAGATTTGACATTCTGGCCCTTCGTGACCCCTAATTACGCAAGATATGCTTAAAAATTTATGATATATTGTTCCAAATGGTCTGAAATTAAATAATATCGAAAATTCGACCAGAAAAAATGATAAAAATTTTTTGGTCATACGGGGGATCGAACCCGGGTCGCCCGCGTGACAATCCAACGCGCTAACCATTTAGCCATTGGGATCGCCGCTTCGCGTTTTCAAATGCAAATATCTCGGGATTGGCTTTTTCGATTTTCAAACAAATTACATATTTCGCTTCTGCAAAAGGGTCTCTATTCAAATCAAAAACAAAAATATTAAAAAAGAAAAGTTGAAAAATTGCGTTTTTTAAATTCGCTTCCGGTATCGACCGTAAGTACTGACGGCGCACGAAAAGGCGATTCTGCAACGCTATAAATCATGAACTATCATATCAAATTAATCTTCAGTTCATATCTTAAGCAGTTTTCGCTACTAAATCAAGACAAAATTGCATTTTAAAATCAGAAAATTTCCCATATCTCACGACCGGAAGTGACGTCATAAAAACGCTTAAAAACCTATCAAGATCAATTAATTAGCTATTACATGTGAAAATTTCATGTAAATCGGCTTAGCCGTTTCTTAGAAATCGCATGCACAAAATCGGTTGGAAGAATAATAATAATAATAATAGAGAAAAAGAAACCGAACGAAAACAATAAGGTCTTCCGTTGGAAACGGAAGACCTTAATAAGAAACAATACAATCACTATAAGGTCTTCCGTGAAGACGGAAGACCTTAATAATAAGAAACAGTAGAATCACTATAAGGTCTTCCGTGAAGACGAAAGACCTTAATAATAAGAAAAGTGAAAAAGAAACAATAGAATAATAGAAGGGTCTTCCGCTGAAGACGGAAGACCCTAATAATAATAAGAAACAGAGTAAAAACAATATGTTCCCCAACTTCGTTTGGGGAACATAATAAAACAATACAGAATAGGAACAGAGCAAACACGGACCTCTAAACATCAGAGGTGGGATCTGGCCCCAAGACCATAAACTGAGAACAGACTTAAGTCAAAATTCCAAATCGGTGTTACTTTCAAAATACATTTCAAAATGAAACAAAATTTTCAAATTATGTTTGACTGTATTAAATTATTTATGAAACTTGCATGTTTTAAGCATGTTTGTGAAATAATAATGAAAATTGACTTAAGTCTATTCTCAGTTTATGGTCTTGGAGCCAGGTGTCACGGAGGAGTTGAGCAAAATTAATTGCATTTCATTGATGAAATGTATGAAATACCAAACAGTATTCAAGCTCAAAATTCCATTCAAACAATACAAATTAGAGAAAAAAAACAAACATGGACATCTAAAGCACGGAGGTGAGATTGGATGCCTCGGAGACTTGAGCATTTTTGCTGACCAGTCACATGTCGCGTGGCCCTTGTCATGAATGGAATATGAAGGGAAAAGTCCGTCGACATCTCGATAGGTAAATAATTGTAATGGTCTATTAATAAAAACGAGCTGTCACTATTCGATTTAATAATAGATGATATTTGCTGTTATTATTATTGTTTCACCGGCTTGTTTTTAAATAATTTACCTCGTTTTAGAAACACCTTTATTGTTCATTAAGAATAGGTCGTCGATACTAGTATCTCTAAATGTCAAGTTTAAGGCCACAGTAAGTATTTTCTTCTTTTCAAGTATAACGTTTTGAATAAATTCTGAATCATCTAAATACAAAAAAAGTTTGCTAATAACAAGACGCAATAGGTACTGATGGGAGTTGAAATAGTTTTTTAACAAGACCACATATATATCGTCAATCAGAAATTTAAGCATAAGTAAGACATTTTCCAGAATTTCCTCAATTCTGGTGGAAATTTGTGTCAAATTTGCGATACCTTTCATATAAGAAAATATGGTGATCAAACTCTCTATCTAATATTTCAATGCATAAAGAGCATCTGATACTAGTGAAGTAAGAAAGTGGTGTATTAAATTTCCAATTTTGAGTCCAGAAGACATACAAAAACATAATTAACAAAATAGAGAGTGGACTTTCTAAATACCGGTATTAGTCTAAGGATTAATTAACATTAATTATGATGATAGGAATGCACACGATACATGGAAGAATTATAGCAATGAGCAAGAGCATGCTCTACGTATGAACTATTTCTAAAACAATGTCAATTATTGACAAACATGTTGATTAGGTTCGTGCTCTGCTTCTATTTTGTATAATTTAATGAACTTTTAATATTGAATACTATTTGTTATCTCCATATGTTTCATTTCAGACCTAAAAGAGCCTCTATGTCTATCTTTATAAGTATCATAAGATCATCCTAAATTTGTCTTGAGACTTCTCTAAAGTCATATCGTTATATTATTTCTAAGAAAATATCCATTGCATGCATATGCATGCATCTTCATACATGTATTCGAAAGAGTTTTCGAAATTTGAATATTTGCTTCACTGTTAGAAAGAAACAAAAATTATTGAAATACGATATACTGGCAAAAAGTATTTGAATGAAAAGTTATACATGTATTTATAAAGGGGTTTGTACACAGATTTAAATATAATTACTAATTAATGTGTTGTAAAGCATATTCACCCCACAGTTTATTATAATAATAACAATCTTTAATAAATGACATTTTTGGCATGTTTTATAAGATTTAAAAACTTTTATTTGAAGAAGGATATGGAGATAATGAACAGTATTCAATCTAAAAGTCCATAAAACAATACAAAATAAAAGAAGAGCAAACACGGACCCCCGAAACATCAGAGGTGGGATCAGGAGCCAGCATCAGGAGTGAGCACCCCCTGCCGACCGGTCACACCCGCCGTGTGCTACTTGTCATGATCAGGAAATAACAGAAAAATCCGTCGTCAATTCAGTGTATAAATAATGGACTAACAATTGGTATGAAAAACGCCAGTCAGCATTCGACTCAATGATAAACTGTACTTGCTGACAAGGTCATTAAATCGACCATAGAACTTACGAAATGATGACTTTAAACGAGACTGCTGATATTCTTGTTTCATCAACTTGCTTTCAATAATTTACCTCGTTTAAGAAATTATACATACGTAAAACATGCTCTTGTTGTATTGAATCAACTGAGATATATATATTCTCCGTATGCAGGTGATGAAGGTATATTGCTGTATAAGTAAGGGAAGTTGACGATAGAAAAGTTAAAGTCATCACGTTTATCATATAGCTTGGTTGTTAGATTACCATTAGCATCTTTTTCAAGTAAAATATCCAAGTATGAAACAAAGGAGTAAGACTCTGTGGTATCTTTCATCTCAATCTCACCATGATATATCGTATCGACGTAGGAATGGAAATTACCATTGTTAACTGACAGTACGTCGTCGATATATCTAAATGTCGAGTTGAAGACCACAACAAATGTTTTCTTCTTTTCACACATAAGATTTTGCATAAATTCTGCTTCATATGAATATAAAAATAAGTCTGCTAATAACGGAGCGCAATTTGTACCCATGAGAATTCCAATAAATTGTTGGAATACCTGGTCTCCAAAAACCACATAGATCCTGTCAATAAAAAACTTTAGTATTTTTTATGTCAATTCAGAGTACTTATGTGTGCAATCAGAATCTGTTATAACAAAATAACTTTGCAAATGACCAATTACCAGGTAAGTAAATTTACGAGTTCCATTTTTATTGAAGAAGCAGCTGTCAATGATATCAAAAAGCCTGGATTTTAATTTGTCGTGGGGAATTATTGTGTATAAAGTTGAAAAGTCGTAAGTTTTTAAGCTTTTTGTAAAGTCTTGTGATTTCAAATTGTCAAAAAGTTCTGTAGAATTTTTTAGTATCTTTAAAAGTCAAATGTACGAGTGCGTTCAATAAATAATGTCATTAGCTCGATGACATACAACATAGTAGTCATATGACATAAAGCTTGCTTTCTCTCATTATTGAATCTTTAATGAATTTATAACACTTTATGTGACCACTTTTCATCACATAGTTTTATCGTGAGAAGCTGGGAAACAAGGGCTATTCGAGACACTGCATTATAAATGAATGGTAAAGAATCATTAGACTAGAGTGAAAATAAAAGCTACATTAAAGCTGCTGTAAAACTTGTTAAAAATCCCAAAGAAATATTCACTGAAACATGTGACATTTACAGCAACCGATACCTGTTTTATAGACAAATGAGCAGGTGGATTTCAGTGATAAATAATTATATAATGGGCATCAAAAATGGGTATCCTCCTTGCCAACAAAAATTATAACAACTTATGTACTGTATGCCAAATTTCATCAAATAATATTTGATGTTGTATGATTGACTTTAAGACACATAGCAAATTTGATAGACATCATATCGGGAGTAGTTTACACTGTCTTTAAGAAACGTTTGACAGTAATTAAGCTTGGTACTTTAAGGTCACCCTGTATTTTGAAAAATGAGTGAAAACGACAGCGTGTACAAAAGTCTTAACAATTTTTTTAAAATATCAGTAATTGTAGTAATCCACGTTTGTTTTATATTCAAACAGATATTGGAACATGAATCGATTGCTTAAAACCATTAAAACAAAATTTAACATAAAATGTACTTGATAAAAACGGCGAAGGTCTGTCAAGAGCAAAGGTTTGCAAGAGCACAAAGACAGATTTATATGCAATTTTCTTAAATATTAGTGGTATTGTTGTTCAAATTCGTATTCGGGGAGACAGTTTAATATCTGGAGGTGTCTACAAAGCAGTTTTTTTTGCAAAGAAATCGAAAGGTTTATCAGAGAAAGGACCCAGAATCAGGAATCCACTATATTGACTTTCTTCATGACAAAGCGTTCAAACCCGCATGCCCTAGAGAGTAAAGGGGTTTTCGGGATAAACAGAAAGTTAATGTTTTTTCACATTAACAATATTTGCCAGATCTTTTACCTTTTGACTTGTTTCTATTTCCAAACTTGAAAAAAAACACCTTTCCGAAGGAAAAAACAAGTCCAGGAAATCATTGGATCTGTCATTTTCCAGTATACTAAGGGTCATACCCAAAAATGAGTTATAAAAACAATCAGAAATTGGATAAAAATGTTACGGACATGTGTTTGAATTAAAAGAGATTAACAAGTAAAACCATGCTTATAAATAAATTATGTCACAAGTTAGCAGATATCATGGCTAAGTATTATACAGATGTACGACGACTTTTTATACTAATATTTGCAACATAGTTAAATGAGAAATTATGTCATCAAATTTTAACTAAATCAACTACTAACAGCTGCAAAGTTGAAAAAGATTTGTCAACACAATTAATATGTTAAATTGTAGTTCAACTTTCAAGCATAAACACAGAATGATTTTAGCTTCTATTATATTTTTGTTACATTAAATTTTTGCAATTTAAACAGATTAAAAACTATCTTTAAAAAATCTATGAAACCAAATACAGGTGGGCTTTTTTCAAAAGAATTGTTAATCCATTATATAAGCAATAAATTACACACTGAATAGTCTAGGGATTTTTTCCTGTAGTTATGACCGATTAGCAAAAGACTCCTACATGACACCACATCCAAAAATAGCCACATTTGAGTCTATTGTGCTGTATGGGAGCGAGAGCTGGAGTCTAACAGTAGTCCATGAGAAGTCAATGGATGGAACTATACACGCATGTTTCGTTAGATTCTAGACATTCACTGGACAAGCCACGTGCACATTCCAAACGAGATTCTATATGGTAACCTACCTAAGGTCAGTGATAAAATAGGCTCCAGGAAAATGCTTAATCATTGGTACTGTGGGAGCCAAATCACGGACACCGTGGAAGAGGAAGACCCAACGCCACCTTTTTGGATATACTATATTAAAGCGTGACACAAAGACAGGGGATGCAGATGAACTAGCTTCCCTAATGGCGAATTGGAAGAACTCGCGTGGACATGTCGTTGGTCGTCTAAGAACGACCGAGTGAGTGAGTGATTTAAAAAAAGTGCGTGACTGCATCCTCTGCACCCAGTTTTTCCCAAACTAAAAAAATACTAGTATTTTTAAAAAACCTATCCGGTATTTCGAAAGGGATTTTAATAAAATCAAATGCGTAAACATTTTAGTACAATTAATGAGTTTATTTATTTACTTCTTTCTGCATTTCTATTGTACATGCACATGAATGATTTAGTTAATAAACGAAATATATAATTTACAACAAATATTTCATTGAATTACGCAAGCAAATAATCATTTTTTAAAATTGTTTTGCTAAATGAGTATATATCTTTATTTAAGATAAACAGGACATTTTAAAACAAAACAATGTACAAGGATGACTAATCGAATAGGGAACGCTATCAAACTATATATAATTTCTCTAAGAAGGATATGGAGATAACGAACAATATTCATAAGCAAGGTTAATAAAACAATACAAAATAGGAACAGAGCAAATACAGACCTCCAAAACATCAGAGATGGGATCAGGGCCATGGAGGAGTGAGCATCCCCTGCTGACCGGTCACACCCGCCATGAGCTCTTTGTCATGATCAGGTAATAACGGAAAATTCGTCGTCAATTCAGTGTATAAATAATGAACAAGAGGCCCACCTAAGAAACTTTGACCATGCTATTCTTCACCCGATTTCCCCTTCGTAATACTTATTGTGAATCCATCGTACCCCAAGGGTAATAATTTGGACGATTTAAAATCTACACTAACCCAGAATGCTTCCACATAAGTTTCAGCTATTCTGGCCCCGGTGGTTCTTGAAAAAAAAAATTGAAAGATTTTTCTAAGTAAATATTTGATTCCCTCATGTGGCCCAACCTCATGATTTGTACAATTTAGAATCTACGCTACCCGGGAATGCTTCCACATAAGTTTTAGACTTTCTGGCCCAGTAGTTCTTAAGAAGATTTCTAATTGACATATTTTTGTCTTTTCTTGATTATCTCTCCTTGTGAGAAGACCTGGTCCTTCATTTCAAAAACTTAGATTTTCCTTTACCTAAGGACGTTTCGTTTTGTTTAAAATTGGCCCGGTGGTTCTTGAGGAGAGGTCGAAATTATAAAAAGACGGACAGCCAGACAGACGGACAGACGACGGGCAAAATGTGATCACTAAAGCTCACTTGAGCCTTCGGCTCAAAGGCTCAGGTGAGTTACAAACCCCAGTCAGTATTTGACTCAATGATAAGTTCTATTTGCTGACAAGGTCATTGTTTGACGTTCGATCCTGATATTTAAAGTCTTAAACTTTTTGCCAAGTATATTTTTTGTTTCTACATACATTTTAGGGATGTCAACGTATATTCGAATATTCATTCGATGAGTTGATATTCGATTATAAATTTATGAATCGAATATTCTTTTCTAAGTGTACAAGCATTTTTAAGAGAGAAAACTCTGGCAAGTGTTATTAGAAATTGAATCAATTTTGTACAAAATTAAAAGACATTCCTATTAGATTACCTTAAGATGCGAAGAGTGTATATATTATAGTAATTTCCTCATGTCTTCACTTAATAAGTGATATAATAGTGCCCAGTACTTAAAATCAGCTTGTATTGTTGTTAGGACACAGCTTTACAGTAAACATATCGATGTCTTGTTTATGTTAATATCAATATAATAATTATCAGGAAATTAATTAGCAAAAAATAATCGCTGTTAATTTTTTCCGTTCTGCAAGGTATAAATTTGTAGGAGTTATGAGTGTAGACTTTAGTAAGACGATCAATTAATCTGGAAAATACCTAAGAATCTTTTGAATTTTCGAAATAAAAATTACATTTTGGATGTATACTCTACGTATATTTAATAACAAAAAAATGTATATAATTTCGGTGCATTTACCAAACTCTACATGTCCACCGAGCTTGAATTCCAAAATAATGGCATAAAACCTATACTGCTTGAAGGAAGGAGAGTGAAGATATATATTTTATAATGCAAGATATATTTATTTCATCGATTATTCGAATATATTCGAATACTCCTTTCGAGTATTCCAATATCAATGATTGACAATTTTGACATCTCTAATACATTTACGTTAATGAAAATTCAAATCTAAAAAATGGGGCTTAATATTCTTCTTTTGGCGTACAGTACATTTAATATGACCTTTTTGCACTGAAATTTGTGTCTTAATTAAAAATAACATCTACGACGTTTTCCTTCTAACATTTTTATCCAATTAAAGCACGAAACTAAATAAACTCTGTTTTAAACAAGAGGCCCATGGGCCTTATAGGTCACCTGAGCATTATGCAACAACTTTACAGCGATTTAATTTGATTAATGTTTTAAGCAAGATGCTATGAAATTCACAATTTTGAAAGAGGCACCATTTGATCATCATAACAATACACTTAGCAGTTGCTTAGTTTGTTTACTTCATACCCATAGGCAGGGTGTGGGAACAAAAAATGCATTTCAAGTAATTAGTAATATTCAGCAATAATCAGTAATGCCCCTATCACACATGAACCCCTGACCCTTAGGCCTAGATCCTCACATTGCACAATTTTTGAAAAGGCACCCCTGCTTTTCAAAAATATTCGATTAATACCAAGGAGCAGATCTCGAACATTTCATCCAGTTTCAGTATATAAGTACACCCCCCCCCCCTATGGTACCCCTGACCCTGGGGCCTTGAAATTCATAACTCTGGAAGATTAGGGTCCTTGCTCATCATAACTACATAGGTAGTTTATCTGCTTAATACCCAGGAGCAGAGAAGAAAATTTTCAGAGATTTAATGTATTTTCACTATATAATCAATAGAGCCCCACCCTATCACTAGAACCCCTGACCCTAGAGCTAGAGAATCAAAATTTTGGAAGAGGTTTTCTTGCTCATCATAACTATGCACTTAGAAAAGAATTTTTTTCAAAGAATTCATGTGTTTCCATTATATAACCAATAGAGCCCCACCCTAACACTAGAACCCCTGACCCTGGGGCCATTAATTTCACATTTTTGGTAGAGGCACTCTTGCACATTACATCTATGCACTTAGTTAGTTTATTTAACACTCAGGAGCAGAGAAGATTTTCAAAGAATTCATGAATTTTCACTATATAATCTATAGAGCCCCGCCCTAACACTAGAACCCCTGACCCTAGGGCCATAAAATTCACAATTTTGGTAGAGGCACTCTTGCTCATCATAACTATGCACTTAGTTAGTTTATTTAATACCCAGGAGCAGAGAAGAAGATTTTCAAAGAAATAATGCATTTTCACTATATACTTATTTAGCCCCACCCTAGCACTAGAACCCCTGACCCTGGGGTCATAAATTTCACAATTTTGGTAGAGGACTCAATGCTGATTACACTCATGCAAACAGTTTAACTGCTTGATGTCCAGGAGTAAAGAAGAAGATTTTTAAAGATTGCATTAATTTTAGTGGTTTTTGCCCCACCCCCCAGGTCCCAGGGGGGCAGGGATCATGAAATTCACAATTTTTGTTCCCCTTCACCCATAGATGCTATATACCAAATTTGGTTGAAATTGGTTCAGTGGTTGCAGAGAAGAAGCTGAAAATGTTCAAATGTTAACGGACGACACACGACGCACGACGACGGACGAAAACAGATAGCAATAGGTCACCTGAGTTTACTCAGGTGACCTAAAAAGACACTTTAAAATTGTGACTAAGAAAAAATTTCAAATTTCTTCGTGTTATCAATTATTTGACCTTTCTGCACTCATAAAATGTTATTCCTCTGGCATTAAAAATTTGATTAGAAAAAAAAAAAAAAAAAAAAAAAAAAAGCCTAAACTTTTTCTGATTTTATGCAAATAGATCAGAAAAGAACATCAAAAGTGGGGGACATGATGTAAATTTTCAGATATTTCTAAAAAAGTGTCAATTTTACGTTAAAATTGGCTCAATTTTTCCAGGATTTTCATAATATATTTACTATATTTGTCACACTTTGTTGATAAAATTCATTCGAAATAATTTAATAGATTTTTCAAAACCAGCAAAACACATTTCACAGCAAGAAACAATTTTATGTGCAACCAGGATTGGAAAATAGGGATTTGAAATTAACAGTACAGTTATAGTTCAAAAGTGGAAAACAGATCATTTTCGTCTAAATAACCTTCCACCACAAACTATAATCCCTAGCTTAATTCTACTGGAATGGATTCGGTTTTTCATTGAATATAGTTCAATTTGCATTGTAGAATTTAGATTAAATGTTAGAACCAATAAATAATGCAGAATTTTTATAAATTAAGGACATGACCAAAATCCACAAAAAATCACAGGATCGAACGTCCTTAAACGAAATGGCTGATATTTTTGTTTCATCCTTTTGCTTGTCAATAATTCACCTCATTTTAGAAATTGTTCATACGCAGAACATGCTCTTGCATATCGTATACACTCCGTATGCAGGTGATGAGATTTATTGTTTCATAAGTAAGGGAAGTTGACAACAGAAAAGTTGAAAGTCAGCACGTTTATCATATAACTTGGTTGTTAGATTACCATTAACGTCTTTTTCAAGAAAAATATCCGAGTATAAAACCGATGTGTCACACACTGTGGTATCTTTTATCTCAAGCTAATCAGGATACATCGTATCGACGTAGGAATGGAAATTATCATTATTGACTGACAATACGTCGTCGATATAGCTAAATGTTGAAATGAAGGCCACAGCAAGTGTTTTTTCTTTCTTTTCACGCATAAGATTATGCACAATTTCGTAAGGTGAAATATCCCTCTGCTCCAAATTTAACCATATTTTTCCAAACATGTTTTCATCAACAATAGCATTAGATTCAAAGGGTAAATAGTTTGAAGTACGAAGCATTTATTACTTTTTAAGAAATGAATATTATGTGTAATCATGGTGTGAGAAAATTTGATATGGTGAATAGAAAGATCAATGGGTTTTTTTTTTATTATTTCACATTATAATTAGAAATATGAGGTTTATATGTAAACAATATTTAATCTCATACCTGTCTAATTCTCATTAGAAAAATTATAAATCAGAATATCATTTTTTTCTGATCTTGCATAAAAATACGCATCCATCAACACGAACTAGTTTTGCCCTTGAAAATGTTTTAGTGAAACAAAATATTAATCGAATTATTGTTTATCGTCCCGTCATGTTTTCGTGGTATATACGTATTCGTGGTATTTTTTATTTTTAGGAATAATCCCACAATGCGAGATCGGAATGACGTCATATTTGCAATTAATAAAAGGGAATCCTGTGCATGATTTCTGACCAAATGTTAAACTTTTTTGCCTTTGCCAAAATAAAATATAGCGAGAGAGTTATGCATAGTTCGCAAATTTGACAATTTTCGTAATATACGCTTATTTGTCGTGTTTTGAACTAGAATATCAAACTTACAAACTTATAGCCAGCGATCCTGTATATCATCGTCTGTTAACTATCCATACAGCTTCCGGTCATGTGACAATAATTTGGAATTTCCCACTTTTGATATTTTTTCTACGATGATCTAATAACGTCATTTTTTATATAATTTTCAAAGAAAATATCGGGGGTGTTAAAAAGTTATATGCCAAAAAATATTATGCCACTGATAATTAATTGAATTTAACATTTAATTTCTATAAGTATAAATGGAATTTATATTTTGAAACATGAAACATTAAAATAAAGCTTTACAAAATTATTTCTAGGCCACTCTTGAGAAAGAGAAACTTTTTACATTATTTACAATACAGCTTAGGCACGCCCAGATAGATGTGGTCTTAATTAACAACAAATAAATTTCCATGTCAAATAATGTAATCATTTTGTCAATTAACTAGTATTTTTGACACTGTAAAATTCATGAGGAATATGTCCGACTAGATTTCCATAGTTTACTTGTTTGATAAATACCACGAAAACATATGACGTCAGCATAAAAATCGAAAGAGCAACTATGCAAGAATTCAATGACCTTCTGAACAAATAACAAATGATATTTGAGTTAAAATCATTTTAAAATAAGGAGAATTATTGTCTGTACATGTGATAAATAGCAAAGATCTCAATTATTCAGTCTTGAAGCACTTGAAGCACTTTATTAAAAATTAACCGTAATGCCACGAAAACTCATGATTCGAGGGTATAAACAATTCTGCATCTGAAATTTCTGTAATAATTAAGAGATATAAATCTCATTTTACACCGTTTAAAGGAACTGAGTACAAATGTTTTCGGTAAACTTTTAAAAATTGTTAATGAAACTATTGGTAGAAGAAACTAGAAGTCAACCTATGTACGGTAAAACAGATTCGATTGAGTTGATTATTATAATATGGTCCTTATTAATGAAATATGTTAAATCTGACATGACAAATCATTTAATTCATGGAAAAATGTGTCAGAAAATCATCTCTCTTATCAGATGGATATTACACCTTAAAGCATATACATGTAACATGTAATTTAAGAGGAGTAAAATTTTCTTCTTGGAACCTTTTCGGCTACCCATTTTAAGCTTGACATTACAATATATTGCTAAATTAATCTATGATTATTGTGCAAGGATATAGTTTTGATATTTATTTCTGGAATTTTTTGTCATAAATCATTATTGTACACATTTCTATAATTACAGACAATGTAATTGAAAACAACGTGTAAAAGCCTTAAATTCCGTAAATTTAAACGAAACCACACTCGAATATAAGATATCCGCAAATAATTTTGTCGTCTTTTAAAAAATTTCATGGTATTTGGTTAATTTTAGGCAGTTTTGTGAGCATTCGAAATGGGAAAGTGGTAAACACAACACACGAAAAATGGAGACGTTTGTTGACATTATGGCGCACCGGAGAGCAGTTCAGTTGGAGTCAAAAGGTGTAATAACATGTGCCTTTTAAGAGACTTAATTAAAATTTACACAGAAGAAAGAGCAAGAGCCACTTTGGGCCTTATTTGGCCCTGAGAATTTCTGAAAAATCAAAACCGATCAGTTTAGGTTGCAAATGCAGTATTTATCACTTGGAGTGTTAGTGACCCCGTAATCTATTAATCGTGACGTAATTTCCCATCTAGTCAATGCATTATAACATAATAAAATGCGTCATTTTTCACATATTCTGTACATTCCTCTGAAAATGAACTTAATTTGAAGCATTTTTCAATATTTCATATAGAGCACAACATTTGATCCAAAATATGCAAATACATAATGAAAGCTCTTTTTCTGAAGATCGAAAAACATGTTTTATTTTGTGGATCGTGGGCTGTGCTCATATTTTAATTCTTTGCTGAAGATAAACAAATACGCATGTTTTCTGCAAATTTCAAGAACATTGCAATTTCTCAAACCTGTTTTCAAATACCTGGATTCTCAAAAACGAAATTTTATTATAGGAAATGAAAGCACCAAGTGTCTACCCTACCTAATTTTGATATATGAAATGGGAAGGAGAGTGACAGTTAAGTAATTGATATAGGTACAGGACCATTTTATGCATAAGATGCATCTTGCCAGAATCACCAGAATATTGCACGTTTGTACCAGATTGGTTCCTCAACTGTTTATGGGGACTTAATTATGTGCATTAATGAAATCCCTTATTTTAAGTGGGACTTATCCAACTTTATTTTTAACGCAAAGGTGAAACGTAACGCTGTTTAACGTTATAATTCGTGCGCCATATGGCGATAAAATACATAATATATACTCATAATTTGTTTAATTTTGCATAAATCTATTTGAATTTGCTATGTTTATTAAAAAATATGCACTAAAGAGAAGTAAAAATTCATAACGCAGTGGTGATTTTTTTTCACGCTAGACAACTAGTCCACGATTTTACAGGACAACCCTCGTATAAGTTTAAATTAGAATACACATTCTGTGCAAATGAGACCAGTGGCCAAGTTGCGGGTCGATGTAAACGATTTCGTTGAAAACTCTTTTGCATAGAAATGTGACAAAACTGTTAGACCCCCGTCTCAAAAGCTAGTGTCCCTCGGCATCATTTATTACTTTCATGTCATATAATTGAGAAAGTTCTTGAGAAAAAGATATTTTCAAACATTTTGTTTGTATATGTTACTTTGTAATAATTTGAATTTGACTCCCCATTGTTCCCCTCCATATACAAAAGGGTACTCATGATTTGAACAAATTTAAATGTTAAGTACATGAGAATGCTTTCGTGTCAATATGACTTAAGGTTTCGTCAAAGGTCAACATGTCTAAAAAATTATTTTTACAATTGCTCCAAAACTATGTGTGGTATGAAGTCAAAACGTTTACATTTTGTAAATATATCACTGATTAATAGATAGAAAGTATTACTTGATAATAAATATTTTTATAAAGATATTTTTTGAGAAAAATTGTATCAGAAAATGTGCATATTTTAAAAAAATGCACCTGCTTTATTCTGTCCTTTTTGTGAAAACCAACATTGTAGAAATGATTAATGTTTATCATTGAAGGGCAAGTTGGAGATGAATGGTCTCTGAAAAGCTGTTATTGAAAGCATGACATGTATAAAGACAAGACCCCTATAGAATCCGCCATTTGCAGTGTACTTTCACTTTCAAGTCTTAACATTTGGACCAAATAGACAAGGAAAACAACTTTCCAGAGGCTATCCAAGTCCAACTTGCCCTTCATTGATAAACATATTTTATTTCTGCAATGATGGTTTTTACTAAAAGCGTAGAATTAATTAGGTGTATTTTTTTGAAATTATATGCATTTTTAAGAAGAGTTTTTCTTAATTAATATTATTCCAAGTATTTTTTTTATCAACTGATACTTTCTTTCTCTTAACCAATAAATAATTTATAAACTGTAAAAGTTTTAACTTTATACCTTACATAGTTTTGAGGCTATTGTAAAAATAAAATTTTGGACATGATTGCCTTTGACGAAACCTTAACATCTTTTTGTTATTTGGATTTTTTTCTTTCTATTCTTATGTAAAACTTGTACCCATAATTGAAACCATTTCCAACCCTTGGGGTTATGATTTGAACAAAGTGCACTTAAGCAATACTTAATAGAGCCTTTTTTCTGTGCTGATCTTCTAAAAAGTATATAACCGAATCGTTCTCTTTTGGTAATAGTTAAACACTAGTGGGTATTTCTACTAAAAAGCGCTTTAAGTATCACCTAAATTAGAATGGATTTGAAACAATTGAAAATCTTTAGATGCCTTTAATACCCAAATCCGGAAAAAATGTATCGAACCTACTTTGAGTTTGATTATTTAGATCAAGGGAGGAGACAATCTCTACACAGCGTTTTCGTTCCACTTATGAATTGTAAGGAAGCGAACGATTACTCTGGGAAGAGATTGGCGCGGAAACATTTAAATCGACACTTGAACAATCTGGTAACGGATCATCGACGGGCGCGTTTGCCGAATGATACTTTTTGCGCTATTTTATAAGTTTTAAAAATCTAATTAGGTTGTGTAGATGCCTGAAGCCATAGTGATCTTCTAAGAAAATTGCACGCTTGCATTTGAAAAAGAATTACAATTAGCATTGTTATTAGTTCCTTTGAATTTTGAAATTAGAACGGAGTATTTAGGTGGACTTCAATACTGTCTCATTGTTTTGCATGAATGACAAAATATGATGACAATTTTATAAATGGCACTAAACCCTCTTTACCCTGTAGTGTTTCGAAGACAAATACATCTCTAAGCGGCACAATATTAATACAAAGTCTGGCTATACAGTGAACACCTTTGAGGAATTTTTACTTCGAAAGAACTCACGTGGCTATCAGTATTTTAAACATTTTACTCCATGGGTGGGTTCAACTTAGGCCATACAGGTAAAAAGCTCTCGTTTCCTATAGGGAAAGTATTTAAATTTTTATGCGTTTTTTTTAAATATTTAAGGTACCAGCCTAATCTTGTGCAATTTTCCTACTTTCAGACAAGTTGTATAAATATATAATGCGTCTTTTGTCATTCGCAAAAGTTGCACAACGTTAGGATCATAGTAAACAAAAGCTTTTGAATTAATGACCGTTCTCGATTTACTATAGAAAATCACAAATGTCGGATGACCCCAACCACATTGTATGGCTTTGCTCTTTGTATATGCATGGATTTCAGTTGTAGAATTTGTTGAATCGTATGGTGAAGATATCACTTTATGATATGAGATGAACAACTTTGCTTTGATTGATTTTTTTTCTTCACATTTTATCGGGTCCTTAAAAGTGCACTAGCTGAGAATGATTCAACATGAATTTCATCTTTCTTGTCCCTATGAATCTTGAGAATAAAATTTTTAAAGATTTTTACTATATATTCCCATTTAAAACTTTGATCAGTCATTGTGGCCCCACCCTACCCCCGGGGGTCATGATCTAAACTCACTTTAATGTACACTAACTGAGGATGATTCAACACGAATTTAACCTGTTCTTGTTTTTTTAAACATTTTTCCTGTATATTCATGTGTAAATTTTTGATTGGCCATTGGTCATCTACCCCTGGGGGTCATGATTTGATCAAACTTATATATCTACACTACATGAGGATGATTCAACATGAGTTTAAGCTTTCCTGACCCAGGGCTTCTTGAGAAGAAGATTTTTGTAAATGCCATAAATTTTCACTAATTCATAATTATTTCCCCTCGGAAAAGGGCGTGGTCCTTCATTTGAATAAATTTGACTTCCCTTTACCCAAGGATACTTTATAGAAAGTTGTGTTGAAATTGGTTCCGTGGTTCTTGAGAAGAAGATGAAAATGTGAAATGTTTTTGCAACAACAACGACGACGACAAAGACGACAGACAACAGATAAATTTTGATCAAAAAAGCTCACTTGAGCCTTCGGCTCAGGTGAGGCTTAGAAGCAAATGTAATTTATCAAAATATTATGAAATTAAGAGGACTGCATGGTTGTGCCTGTTTTTAGTCTAAACTGGTTTCTTTAAGAAGAAGAGCTCCATTTTAAAAATATACAAAAATAATTTCTATTTTAAAACTAGAATGTATGAAAAATTTTCTCCACCTAATAATAGTTGATACTTTAAGATATCATATCTAAAAATGAAGTTATATCTGATGGTTAATATGTTGACCTCCGAGGATCCTTAAAGCACTGGATAAACATTGAATTGTACGCAGTACATTTGACATTAAACCATGTACAATGATATTGCATCTAAATGACTTATAATCCACTGAAATAGCAACAAAATAAAATAAAATAAAATAAAATAAACATAGTAAGAAAACATCACATATATCCCTTATGTCAGTTTCATTTAAAAGACATGTTTATATATACGTTTGCTGGAGAAAGCATCTTTGAATTTGTATAAGCATTCTCTCTTCCACCTGTAATTCAATTAAAATAATTATGTAGCGAACTGTAACAGAAAAAGAAAACAAGTTTTTGATTTTTAGTCTAAAAGCTAAGACGGAAGAATACTTTTCACAATGTGCTCATAATAATGAGCCCTATGAGAAAGACTTATGTATATATAGTATGCATAGTACGTATTTTGATGAGGTTCGATTCTGAGCTTTTAAACATATTTTTGTCTGAGCCTTTTTTTTTTCTAAAATTATGCATCATATTAATATTTTAAAATTAAATCAAGATTCTACCAGGATATCAAGCTAAATTCAATTTTTTTAATTTTTAAAAATGCAATAAGATTCTCAAGACTTTAAATTCAACCTTGTTAAATCAAGAAGTTATTCGCTGTGCTTATTTTATGAAATTGGAAAAAATCTTTTAAAGGAAGTTGGCCTTTTGTCATTATTTGCATCATTTATAAAAATTAAACATACTTGCAGGGTTTGACATTTCTTCATACATGTTTTCTTTTTTCTGAGGTTGCAGATCTTCATTTGTCTTACTGTTTTACAATGAAAAAAGTACGTATGTTAATAATCAATTTAAGCAGATGTTTTGATATCTGACTTCATAGTTTACGAGGGGTGATCAAAAAGTTCGCAAACTAATTGAATAACTTCCAAAACAGAAATAATATTACGTTTTAGTGTTGATTATATCTTAAATTAATCCTCTCCGATTTTAATGCACATCTTTCACCGTTTGCGCATGCGCGAATCAGGTGATATAGGCGGTCACGTGACCCCCTCCTTAGCGTTCTGTCACAAAAGCTGAAAGATTTTTCTGAGTTTTATATTTCTCTCCATGTAAGTTAATTTTTATAACAAGAACAGTTTATTTGTCAGAAATGGTCAAATCTCGGCAACAGAAAGGGTTGATAAGAATATCCTTTTCAAAAATAAACATGGCGACCATCAAAACCCAAATCTTCTGCCTCGAAAGAGAAGTTTATTCAAGGTGGATAGAGAAGGGGTGCCTTTTTCTTATCATAACTTATATGTTTTAAATCTAAAGTAAACGATATCTTAGGTATTTAATAATTATATCATTGTTAGAATATTCAACTATTTTTCACAAATTGTAAATTGGACGTCTTTAATAGCAATTGCTTAATTAAAAACACGCCTCTTTTTAAGCTTGCTTTCACTGGGCAACATAACAAATATCATTTTTAACCACCTGCCTTCCTTCACCAAAACGGCCAATCCAATCATTAATTTGTCTTAATAAACTATGTACAAATTATTATACGTTACTTTTAATGGATTTTTAAGATATACTATAAATTGTACAGTCGTTTTTTAAACAAGTACGACTGAGACAGCCATTTTTCGTAACAAGTGACCTACATAGTGGCGTCACTTTTATATTGTGACGTCACAAACAAGGAGCAAAACTTTTTTCAGCATATGCTATTTATAGAACTTGTGTATGGCTATGTGTGTACCAAATTGTTTTCTAATCTGAATTGTAGTTTGTATATATAGAGATAGTTTGCGAACTTTTTGATCACCCCTCGTACTTCTAAAAATTACATATCAATATTAACGGTTAGACACTTACCCAAAATTTCCTATTTCTAAAACAAAAGACAATTTTCATATTATTCAATGTGAAGAAAATAAAAATAATAAATAAATCAGAAAAAATATGTATTACATATTTTTCTTCTTTTGATCGCAGTTTAATGTTTTAAATGTCTTACTGTTTGCCGATCTCATGGCGTCATAATTGTTTTCCTGATCCCGGCTTATCTGATTAAGTTCTTCATATTGGGCGCTAAAACAAAAACTTTACATTTCATGAAATGACCATTACTCTATCCAGTTTTAGAAAATGCAACGTGAAAGAATGAGAAATGTAGCAATTCTTTTCTCTTCATTAGCTGTTTTCCATTTCTCTAAAGTAATGGATATTCTATTATTGTACAATGCATACATTGCATAAAAAGTACTTTGGTTAATTACTTTTATCTTATGACTTTTTGGTCAAAACATGGGAACTTTTCATGCGTTTGAAATCGATGAGGATTGAAATTCCTAACCATACTTATCTTTTTCTGTAATAAAAATATATTTTTCTGATTATTTCAGGATTCTTATTTTAGTGACTATCTTCTACATGTACTCATTTTCATTATTTAAAATCTTCTTTCAGTTTTATCTTTTGCTGTCTAAATAACAGACATGCTACCTTGTTTCTGTTCGAAGACCTACAATAAAGGAAATATTTTTCAAGAAATAAAAAATCTAAATTCAAAATCAAAATCATAACGTAATTTATTCTCTTAACTCACCAAATGTTTCTTGGATATTGTCTGACGTTTCCGTTTTCTTGCTAGAGTAATATAAATTTACTTTATTAACGAACCGAAAACATTCCGAAAACATAATAAACGATTAAAGTCTTTTAAAAATGGATATTATTGAAACTTGATTCAAGTTTTTTTTAAAATAATACGACAATTCTTTTGACAATGATTGCCTAATAACTAGGAAATGTGAAGTTAGCAAATAAACTTCAGATTCTCACCACATATGTAAAAACATTTCTCTAAAAAATATCGGTACCACTTGTCAATTTAATTTGAATTTACTTAGACTACAGAAAACATATTTTGAAGAAAGGAAGATGTTTATTTTTAAGCGAAAATTTCGTAAGATATACATCAATTTAGATTCTTAATTGAGATCAAGCCGAACTATGTTGTCGAATTCGAAGAATTTAAAAGATATTGCAAGAAAGTAATTTTTACCTTATATCAAACAAGCCTTAACTTATATTAAAATACGAAAGTCTAATAGAACAAACCAAATAAAATAGAGGTATTGTGAGCAATGTGCCCCCCAAATTGTACTCCTCACATATGGTTATAATGGCAAAGTTCATGTTTTGCTGTGGCCGGGAAACCCAAAATATATGTCGGGTCAAAAAGTAAAATAGGAGGTACACAATGGCAATATGTAACAAAGATTCTGTGAAAGTTTCATTTTACTCAGCTGCAGTGGTATAAGATGAGTTGCGGATAAGAGATCGGTACCCCAAAGCTTAATTATAACAGACGGACGGACGGACGTACAGACAGACTGACGGAGGGACATACCAATTACAGTATACCCTCCCATTTTTCAAGCGGGGGTATAAAAACAAGATGTGTTTATGAAACACTTATGCCCCCGTATGGCAACATAGCAAAGATTAAACTTTTCTTAAATGCAAATTTAACAAATTGGTACCAAAAATAGGGTATTCTCACTGGAAAACAATTGTGAAATTTGAAGGTAGGCCAATGTTAAAGTTTTTTTAATTAGTACTTAAATCTCCAAGGTCATGGTCAAAAGGTCAAGGTAATAGGTATCTAGCCCTAGCCCTGACCATTCAGGAGTTATGGCCAAGGCTAAAGTTTTTAAAGTAGGTCAAACTCCAAGGTCAAGGTCAATGGGTCAAAGTTCTTGTTCTCAAATGAAAGGTCTTGTCACAAGGATTATAATTGTAAAGTATGAAAGCACTAGCCCTAATCCTTTCAAAGTTATGGTCAATGTTTGCTTTTTTTAAAGTAGGTCAAACTTAAAGGTCAAAGGGTCAAAGTGCTTGGTATCCGATGAAGGGTCTTTTTATAAAAATTACATATATGAAGTATGAAAGATCTATCCCTAATTGTTCAAAAGTTATGGCAAGAAGTATAATTTTTTCACAGGTACGGAAATCTACAAGGTCAAGGTCAAAGGGTTAAGGTTGTTGGTATCCAATAAAATGTTTCCAACAAAGAATGCATATGTCAAGTATAAATGTCCTGGTATCTACTGTTCAAAAGATTTGGCCAAAGTAAAAATTTAAAATTTTCATGTAAAAGTGGGTCAAACTCCAAGGTCAAGGTCAATGGGTCAAATTTGTTGGTACCAAAGAAAGGTCTTGTCAGCAGGAAATATGTGAAATATTAAAGTCATGGCTCTACTAAATCAAAAGTTATGGGCAAGATTAAAGGTTTTTCGGACAAACAGACAGCTAGACAGACAGACACGATAAAACCTATATACCCCCTAAACTTCTTTTACGGGTGCATAAAAATGTCAAAATATTAAAAATAAACCGAAACTAAATGGAAAAAATAAAAAAATATTAATTTACGAATGAGAATTCGAAAGTTCATTTAATAATTATAATGGATTTAATAAATCATAATTAATAAATAAAATTAATACCAAATTTTAAAGTGCATTGCAAGAACGTAGACCCATGAATCGTTCCACAAAACATGTTAGAATATTAACATATATATTGGTCAAACATTTTAATTCTCCAAAAACATTGTTTAACTGTGGACAGAAAATTTGTAACATTTATGGTGTATTTGGTGTATGTATTACATATATGGTAAGAACAAGCTGTCAACACGAATTTTTAAGGAATTAGCTGAAACATATAACAAACATTGTACAAGATCAATATTATCAAACTTGGTACTGTGGAGAAAATTTTTACCTGAAGGGAAAAATTTATAAATCTAAAAAAAAATGCTTTTTTGATTTAAAACATACAATTAAAGTTTCATTTATTTATTTTTACGACGCATTCGGGAATTTTTCACTCACATGCAGACGTCATCATATACCGGCGAAGAGCTTCAAACGACCTTTACTCGTCACGTAGACTATTGAGGGGTGAAAGATCCCCAATTTTCACTTTAAAGGGCCAGGCACTTGGCGAAGGAACAGTTACTAACTATTTTGATTTTTTTTCACAACAAATCATCAACAAAAAGAAACTAGTAGGTGGTTATGGTATTGCTCTTGTGAAAATCCGAACACTTTTGAATTTCAAAACATCTTAAGATATAAAATTGTATTTAATATAAGAAACATAAGAATAAGAAACGGTTATTTCCCAAAGACCAAATGTTATAAAAACTAGGTAATATCAAAGCAAAATTTAAAATAAATCTAATTTACATACATGTTAAAAATATTGTGCCTAATAAACAAAATTTTTTGTTTACCTCATAGTGGCACAACAACTTTATCAAAAAGATGAAAATGCACATGATAACTGATAATTTTATTTATCTATTTTTTCTCAAAATGCCTTTCATGGCTTTTTCTCTAAAAGACGTTTTTCAAAATTAACCTGTAAGTGAGAATAGAAAGCCTACTGCAGTATGTATTAAAAAGATTTTTTGTCTTTTCAACTTTCACTGTCAATATCTGTTGTGAACAATATATCAGAAATTCGTTAAGTGCATGTTGTAGTTATATGCATATATGCAGTTACAGCCATATGAATTAATAGTGTCGTCTGCATTAAAGTTAAAAATATATTAGCAATGCATTCTCAATGTATTGCAAAAATGTAGGAGCCTATACAATGCCAACCCTTATTCAATAAAGATTCGTCAAGTTCATTTATACACACAGACCAGGGGCGTAGCAACAGGGGGCCAGGGGGGGGCTGCCCCCCCCCCCCCCCCCCNNNNTGCCCCCCCCCCCCCCACTTTTTCCCCCAACCTTACTTATATTATAGGAAATGTTTATTGAAAGCCTGGTTGGCCCCCCACTGTTAGTGACGTACCAAAAATGTAGTATTAGAATTGGTACTGAAAGTAGTTGTCACTGAGAAAAAAAGTCCCCCCCCCCCCACGAAATAGTATTTTCGACCTTGGGCAACTTTTTTCCTTTTGTTTTTTTGCGTGTCAACTTTTTTAGGTAGGTAAAAAAAAATTCTGGCTGGCCCCCTAACTTTCAAAAACGATGCTACGCCACTGCAGACAATTAAAAAAAAGGTGGGAGATTTTCAGCCTGCCATACTTGGGCATTACGGCTAAAATATTCTGTCGACATACCACTTGTTTTTCCCATAAACTTAAGACCTTTGTACATGTACATATTTTGTTTAGAATGAAAATGCCATGTATTACACTAATATGCAACGTTGTCCAGAGCCCATAAAAAGCTATCTAACACTAATTCAAAACAACGAAAGTGCAAAATAATGTTCTTATAGAGACAACTGTTTGGATCAGAGAGATAACTTTCTGTTGTCATTTTCCAATGACATTCAAGGAATTGTCATGCAAGAATTTACAGATGATCTTTCATTTTTTACCTCCATATAAGTTTAACTCATATAAAAAAAAATATACATTTCTCTGCAAAAATACCGCCCCCCCCCCCCCCCCCCCTTGTGAGTCTACAAAAGCTAGGGAATGTACTTGTTGAATAATAACTCACTATAGTT